>RJWH01001927.1:0-180840 GCA_004363575.1 Solenodon paradoxus
ATCTATCTATCCATCCATCTATCCATCCATCCATCCATCCATCTATCTATCTATCTATCTATCTATCCATCCATCTATCTATCTATCTATCCATCCATCTATCCATCTATCTATCCATCCATCTATCTATCTATCTATCCATCTATCTATCCATCTATCCATCTATCTAATCTATCTATCCATCTATCTATCCATCTATCTATCTATATATCTATCTCATCCATCCATCACCTATCCATCCATCCATCTATATTGGTGGTGGTGGGGAATAAAGTTTATGTTAATATATCACTCATGTGTGGAATATAGTGAAATGAAACAAATTAACAGAATAATCTCCCCCCCACCCCAAATATCAGGTCACAGAACTGTGGTTACAGAGAAAGGGTAGAAGAGAAAGGACACTAAAACTCTGGTGGTGGCTATGGGGTGAAATGTAGATGCAATTTCCATACCCTAAAATGAATATAACATTGTTAGCAAAAGAAACAATAAATATTGCTACTTAAAAAAAAGAAGAGTTAAAGTTCCTTGTGGAATAGAATTGGGTCTGCCTGGGTATGTTAATATGATTGGTACATATGGAATTTATTAGATCCTCAATAAATGGCATTTGAATCACACACACACACATACACACACACACACTCACACACCCCACAGAAACAACGTAGCCAAAGATACATCCTGGAAAATTGCATTCAATTGCATTCAGCAAGGCTTTATTGGAAGTTTATCAGGTACAATCCCTGAGCATGATAAGCCTTCTAGTCACTTACCACTTAATTATAATGCTGCTGTCCCAACATGGATCTCGTCCTCTTCAGTTAAGGTTTTTTTTTTTAATTAATTGGGTCAATAATACCTGACACAGGAATTGGACACTGAGGTGGAGTCAGGAGGGTAAAAATTTTCTAGGGAGAAACATCTGTGAAAGAAAAGGATCTTGAGCAGAGCTGGAGCAGAAGAATCCCCACATGAGACTTACACAGCCTCTGCCAGTGCCAGTGTCAAGGCGGTGTCCTGGAGCACAGCTTGACCATTAGACATGACCTGCTTTGGGCAGAAGTAATTAAGTCTTTGCTCTAGCAGAGTCTGGAGAGAGGCCCGAGCATGACACGGGCTGATCCTGAAGGAGCAGACAGTTGAAGGTCATCAGCTGACCAGTCCTCACAAAGAAGCATTCAAATAGGGGGTCTGTGAGGCACCTCTCTGCATATGCATAATCCCAGAACCAAAATAAGGACCATTTGCCTCAACTCCTACAGAGCTGGCTAAGAGAGAATAGGCTAACATAGGTTCGGGTTCTGCTCGTCACCCCAGAGACAAAGACTAGAACCGCCCCTCCACGACTCATGAAGGAAGATGAACGAGAAGGCTCTGGAAGGTCGTTACAGACAGAAATCTGGCTCACCACTGAAGAAGGTGGCTGTGATAAGGATCATCATGAGACCTCCTCAGTTGGAGAAAGAGTGAGCAGGGCTTTGTGAATTCAGGAATAGGACTAAAACGTTGATTCTGGGTTGCACTCAACTGGTTCAAGCTCCATTCACTGAAATAGTGCTGTGTTGAAAACCTTCAAAAAGCCAAATGCCAAAACATATGGAACTCACCCTTGTCCACTTGTGTGAGCAAATGGGCCAATCTGATCAGAAGAGGAGGTTCTAGAAGTGATGATGATGCTTCAGGAATATGCAGCGACATGGTATCTCTGGGACTGTCAAGGATGCTAAGGACAGACACCAGAAGGGTTCCCCTTCTCCTCCTCAGGTAAGATCTGCAAGGAGAGTCACCACTGGGAACACTTCCTGGATGGAATCAGTTGTGTTAACTCAAGGAAGGACATTATCTAGAGCTACCCTTTGAGATCTCCTAGGTTTCAACAAATTCTTACTTAGCTCCCTAATTGCTAGAACAGAGCAATGTGAAGTATGCAAAGTCAAACAATGCGTGCAGCACTGATCTGTAATAGCCAATAATATTTAAGAAAAATGAAGTACCACTCAAAATATCATCTCTAGAGGTGGGACTGATGGAAAATCAGAAAAAGGGGCAGGTTGAGGTTAAAAAGGTTAGGATTATAGATATATTTAAGCAGTATTTTTATCCCACCATGACTAGGCAAATTTTTGCCTTTAATCTATATTTTCAAATTATTAGGGAAGACACATAAGTAGTAAATATTATGCCAGTTTTAATGACCTTGGGAAATGAACACTGAAGTCATTTAGTTTCCAACAGCCTTGAAGACTTTTTGAAAGGTAAATATTTTTCTGTTTTTCATTTCACTTCAGGATTTCATATCCTGCTGATGGAACCCAGTTCTCAGCAAGAACTTAGACATTGCTTGGATCACAACAAAATGTGCTCCCTCTTCCTACTGTTGTATCTTTCCTCACCTTCTTCTACCTCTTTCCGCTTCGTATCCTCTTTCCTCCTGCGTCTTTCACCTCTGGTCTGTTTCCTTCATGGTCATTGACTGCCTTCTGTATACCTCACATGAAAGGTTCAAACCTCACAAAGACGTGGGCATCTAGTCCTACCTTCCCATTTTAGAGATAAGGAAACTGAGACCAGAAGCCAAAAAACTTTTCCCAGTCCTCTACCACATCACCACACTCTGTTACCTTTGCTTTTCTTACATGTCTATTTATAACAGTAGAGCTACTGTGTACATTTTAAAGTCTCACTGTGACAATTTATTGAAATATTTTCTTGACTTTTTTTTTTTTTAACTGATATTAGACATTAGTGATGAGACTGGTGAGTAGTGAAAAAAATCAAAATTAAGGGAAGAAGAGCAGTAAAGAGAACAAACCGGTCTGAAATAAAGGATGTAATCAAGGTAATTAAAAGCTGGTATACACATATTGCTAAATGAAAGACATCAGTCTGAAAAGGCAACAGTTGTATGATTCCTGCTCTATGATCCTCTGGAAAAATGAAAAATGGAGACAGTAAGAAAGATCAGTGGTTGCTAGGGGTGGGCCAGAGGATGAACAGGGGGAGACAGGAGACTTTTAAGACACTGAAACTATCCCGTGTGGTGCTAGCATAGTGAATATGACACGCGTTTGGCAATTCTATTGAACTGCAGAACACAAGAGTGAGCCCTGGTAAGGACTTCAGTAAGTAAACATGGACGAGTACTGGCTTCCTAGTTGTAATGAATGCACCTAACCAACAAAAGAAGCCAGCACAATAGGGGAAGCTGGGGGAAGGGGCACTGATAATTGGGGAATCTGTACTTTCTGCCCAGTACTCCTGTATACCTTAAACTGTTCTAGGAAACGAAGCCTGTTATTTTGTCCTCAACAAAGACTCCCTTAAACAATAGAAGATACAGGAGAAAGATTGATGTTCAGATATCAAAATACACCCCAACGTTAGGACATATTTTAAAGTTATTAGGTAGTTTGCCTGCTAAATGTCTGAGTCCCAATGAATAAATGCCGAGTGGGTTGAAATCCTGAACAAAGAACAAAGAGAAACGGGTCTAATATAAATTTCCATTTTTCTCTATTCACTGCAGACAGCAGGCTCATGCCTTGAAGTCCTGGACAGATGGCTCAGTGACAGGCGGTGGGCATTCATATGTGCAGGACTGAATCTCATTACACTATCACAAGAAGATCGTAATGGAGACAATCAAAACCAACTCTGGCTAATCATATGCAAGAGACACTCTTTTTTTTCCTTTAACTAAGGGCAGGAACATTTTCATGCGATCTGAGAAATCTAATGATGAATGTTACTTTCATTATCTCCTATTTCCTTTGTCCTTTGAAAATCTACGTCAACCAGTGCAATTTGAAAACTAATTTCCAATTACATTTCAGTGATTTTATTGTTGTGTTCTCCTCCGATAGCATATCCCTTTTCCTTGCTTATTTATATTATCAGGACAGAAGTCCTTGAAAATGTCTGTTATAAACCACGCCTGTCCCCTTAAAATCTAAACAGTCAATAAAGAATAGAGATGTATCATACTCTGCTCGTATCATCATCATCAATAAACTCAGCAAATTTCAATACAGGCAAATGACACAAGCTTCTATTTCAGCTTTTAATATAATTTATATGATATGGGCCAGATATACTAAAAAATGCCAGCAGTCTCATATATTTTATGGAACTCATTTAATTAGGAATCTGCATTTGGAAGAGACTGGGGAACAGAAGTAAAGAAGTGTTGTTTTTTTAAAAAAATTATTTACAACTTTGAAAATCCATATCTACTTTAACATACTCGCTTCGTGACTGGTAAGCATCCTGAGTCAGGTGGGATTTCAAGAAACTCTTTCATCCATAAAAGACAACAAGCTTAGGAACCTGAAAATGCTAACATTCCAGTACTGCGAATACCCGTGAAAGAAGTCGACTGACTTCACCAAGCACACGGGATTGTTTCTTAGTGTAATGTGGGGGACTCCAGCAGACGCCAGGCCTGAGGGAGCATGTGAGCCTGAATGGGCATTGAAATTTGAGTCACTGTTGGGCATCTGTTATACACAATGTGTTGAGATAGGTGAAAGTAGAGCAGGATTAGTTCATACAGAAAAACACACTGATCTGAAAAGATTTTTGAGATAACTCTAACAGAAATGCCAAGTAAAGTGATATATGAGTGTCCTTTCTTTTCTTAAGTTATAGACAAGAATGAAAGTGAGCAGTCAGGCAGACAGGAAGGGAGAGAAGGAAGAAACATTTTGTTTTATTTTATTTAGTTGTTCATCTTGGTTATGTCCCCTGGCCCTGGGCCTTGAACCTGGGACCTTGGGAGGCAGGTGAATTGCATTGTTGTGGACTAAACCACTAGGCCACCAGGGCGTTCCATAAGTGTTATTTTCGATGGTAACTACAGTGCTCAGAAAGAAGGAAAATCCCCATGTGGCAGAAATAGACCAAGCAGAAAAGAATAGGAATCAGGATTCAGCTTTCCTGGCGGGTGTTGAGGGTGGACACTGGCCAGAGTTTTGGATTGGGCTGTCATTTCATTGCAGAACTAAGAATAGAGGCCGCCAGCCTGCGTGATGCAGGTCATGATTAAGAAAGCATTGAATACTCAAATTATCACTTAGCAAATGTCTTCACACTCACAAAGAAGGCAAGAAGCAGCCTTGTCCGTCCTTGTGGCTACAAGGGAAAAATCCTCCTCTGAGAACAAATCCCGGTTCTGTCCACAAAGGTCACTTGGAGCAGAAAAATTCAAATATCATTCAGACACACAGATTAACAGACATTTACATGAACTAGATTTTTCTAAGTTCTGTGGAAATACTATCAGGCATTTGACCAAAGAAAAGACAAAAATGTCTTTAATCCATGCTATCAGAATTCCCAAGTGAAACTTTTCTTAAGTTGAGTTCACAATTCAAAATTTTAGTACAGGCAAGAAAACAAGTCTCACTAAGTCAGAGAAAGCACATGGAAAAACTAGTAGTTTTAGATAACCATCCAATAGTAGCTATCCAACAAAGAATTAAATTAGTTAAGGTATGAAAAAAAATATTGAGAACATAAGAAAATTGCATCATAACAAAAGTCAAATCAATTAAAAATAGTAGGTGTCCTACAAAGTAAAAGATAACATAGTCATTCAAGTTAAAAATCTCAGGGACAGATAAATTGTAGATTAGATACAGCTGAAGAAAAAATTGATAAAATGGAAGATTCATCTACACATAGCTTTCAATTTTGGTTGCATATTATACTAGAATTTTAAAAAATACCATTGCCCAGTCTACATATTGCATCAATTAGACCAAAATCTTGGAAGACAGGATCTGGGTATTGTATTTTTTAAAAACTCCACAGGCTATTCCAGTGTGAGGTTCTGGCAACAGCAGCCTGAGAAATAGCAAAACAGGAAATTAGATAACAGAGATAGCATAATGCAGAGGGGAAAAAAATACACACACACACACAACTTAAAGTCTGTTTTAGTTTCATGCTTTTCGAGTAACTTTTCTGTGCCAGACATCAGATAAAAAGATACATAAGATGCAAAAGCTAAGAATATCAAGGTGCACCGTTAAACACAATTACTATAAACCCCTACTAATTTACTGCTTTTAATTAGAAATTCAGTGAAGGCTGAAATTTAGTTCTAACATAGAGCAGCATGGCAGTAAAAGTATATTCAGAAGTACTAGGGTGCGCCCGGTGGCCTAGCGGTCTAGTGCACCTGGGAGCAGTCCCACATCCATCCCGAGGTCCAGGGTTCGGGACTGGGGCCGGGGTGAACAACCAATGTGAACAACTAAATGAAAAAAAAAAATAAAGCTCTTCCTCCTCATCTCTCTTCCATCCTTCCTGTTTGCCTACTTGCCTTCACGCCTACCTGTACCTTTTCTTTAAAAGAAAGTATACTCAGGAGTCTCAACTCATTGAGGGCTGACATGTGAACTTGAAGCTATTGTGTATTTTCCTCTACTGACTTCCATATTGACTTTCTTTGGGTTTTAGTCCTCCACAATCTTTGCTTTCTGGCTGTGGGGTTTCTAACAGTCTTGAACTTGTATCTCAACTACAGCTAGCTCTCCCAAGGTTGCTGACTGTCAACACTCACAGAAGTAACATTAAATCATCACCAGTTACGTTATGAGCCTTGGACTTTATTTCCCTATCCACAGTAGGTGCCTAAGAGGAATTGCTTGAATCAGTGTATCATTAGTCATTGTTCTTCATGGCACACACCATGTGGTATTGATCTTTCACTATTTCATATGAATTAGAGTGATATTTGCTCTTATAGGAGCTCTTATAGGCCTGTTCACTGATTCTGTTTTCAAGCTCTACGCTCAACCTGAACAAAAATTCACTTGTCACCATATTTGTAGAAATCATTATAACCTTTGACTTCATCCCTTTTCTGGGGAGGTACATCCCCATGCCTCTTTGGGAGAGAGGAGAGAACTATCTCATGAACACTGAAGTCAGCACTTTCTCCTAGTTCCCTCCTAACGTGTGGAGGGATGCAGGGGCGGGCCGGGCTGGGGGCAGCGAGGTGGTGGTTGGCATTAGGATTTCAATAGGAGCAATTCAGGAAATCTTTGGGAAAGTGATTGTGTCCTGGTGACAATGATTTCATGATTCAAGAATGTGTCATCCTCTACTTTGGGCCATCACCTTCATCTGTGGTCACTGAGCACATCTCTTCTGCACTGTGTGTGGTATTCATGGAAACAGGGCTTTACCAGTCAAATTTTAAAAATCAAAGAACCAAAAAGTTGCTAAACTTTTTCCTCTTGCCATATCTCACAATAATCTCATAGCTCCTATTTTTAAAGGAAGCATTATACTTGGTCTTTATACTTTTTTAATAATTCTGTAACGTTTACAAAATTCCGATATCTTATTTTTTAATTTAAGTAACAATGGTTCAAAACACTGTACAAGGATTCAGGAGTACAGCTTAACATCCGGACAAATGTGTATACCATACCATTCCCACCACCAAAGTTATAAGTACTGTTCTCTAGCATTCAGTTCACCCTCTCCACCCTTTCCTTCATCTCCACCACCATCTCTTCTGGTGACCACCTTCTGTTGTCAGAATCAAAGGGTTTGCCTTTGCTTTGTTTGTTGGCTTTGTTTCCCTATGTTCCATGTGAGTAAAATCATCAAGTATTTGTTCATCTCCTTAATATCATAATACCCTGACGTTTCATCCATGCTGTTACAAATGGAAAAATTTTGAATTTTTTATATTGAATAATATTCCATTTTGTTTATAGGTAGCATCTTATCTATCCACTCATCTGTCCACGGGCACTTCGGTAGTTTTCATATCTTGAGTTATTGTAAATAGTGCTTCAATGAACATAAGCAGATACGAGTCTTTTCAAATTCATGTTTTCATACTATTCAGGTGGAATTGTTGATTCTATGATAGTTCCATTTTTAATTTTTTGAGGGCCCTCCATTGTTTTTCCATAATGGCTGCACCAATTTACATTCCTGCCAAAATTTCAGAATTATTTCTTGGTATACGTTTCATCATGAAACTTAAAATATTGATTGTCTTTAAAAACAGAGAGTGATATATTATTTTATTACTTTTATATAGTTTGTACTGTTTCTCTTTAAAGATGATGTGACAAAGGACATCTCCTGAGCTAAGAGCTACAGAGCCCTGAGTCCTACCATTTTGTGCATTTTACTGCCACCTGCTGGTTCATTTTATTATGTGCACTAGCTATAACAGTCTGACGTTCTAACAATTGTTATTTTAAAAAAATCAAAGCAAGGACAACACACAGATTAGTATATGCTCAGTATTATACACACTATCCATCTGTTGCAACAAAAGACTATAAAGTTATTAAAAAAATCACAATAAAAGAGAAAATCCCGATAATTTTATTGACCTTGCTGGATGGTTATTTAATTAAACCAAGTAACCATATATTTAAGATAATTTGATTTAAAAAAAAATAGAACCATAAAGGTAGAAAGCTCCCTATAAATCATTTTTAAATCTGTTGTTTTACAAGCAAGCTTAATGGAAAACACAATATAAGCTTTTAATGAAAGTCTCAGAGCTAGTTGGTAAAGTCAGATGAAAACCCCTGGAATTGTCATTAATGGCCAGCGATTTTTCTGTAATTTGGCTTTATTCATTAAGGAAAAACTCACTAATTCATTGGAGAGTCCGCTAGGAAGTCATGGTAATAATTAGGGAGAAGAGAGAAGCTCAATTCTCATTTTATGCAATAAAATGAAAGGTCCTCTGAAACAGCAGTGTGTGCCCTGGCAGAGCAGCAGTTGGGTGCAGTCCACATCCATCCCAAGGACCTGGGTTCGTGACCTGAGGCCAGGGGAATCAACCAAGAAGAACACCTAAACAAAATAAAATAAAATGCTTCTTCTTCCTCTGTCTTCCTGTCAGCTTGCCTCTGCTCACCTTCATTCCTGCCTGAACCTTTCCTTAAACAAACAAAAACTACCTGTATCACGTGAGATTTACTGCCTAGAAAACAATAGAGTGTTCTGGGAAACAACAAGCCCAGACAGTGCTTCAGCTCAACCTGAACATTATTACTATCATATAACTAATATTTTCATTTAGGCAAATGACATATATCCTGGTTGCTATGTCCTTGAGTTACGTGAAAGACATCTATAAACCTTAGGTATGGCATCTGAAACATAGAACTAGTTGAATTATCTCTAACCTTACATTGAAGAGAAACGAGAGACTGCCCAGAGAAATTTCTACTGATCTTTTTTTCAGATCTTTGTATCCATTTCTACATCACAATTTCTCAATATAAAACCTATCCATTACAGTGTCTTAAGGTTAAAAAAAAAATGTAATGCTAAATCATGTGTGAGATTGGCAATTTCAGGTCAAATTCAGGGCATGATCTGAGTACTCATTTTACAAATAATTGAAAAAATATTACTGAAGTTATTACCTTTCCTGAACTGTTCAGAAAATCCCAAATTAAAAAAATAATATCTTTTAAAAATAATTAAATATGCAATTGGTTGGGAGCAGTCTGATTTTTAAAAAATCCCAAATATGTGTTTTAAGGACTGTAAAGACTTCCTGCTGCTTACGTAGGAGAAGTAAATTAGAAATAAGTGATGGACCAATACAAAGCCATTCCAAGTGAGGCCCTGGTCAGAAGATCAAGTGTTAAGCAGTCAAGAGGGAGGAGCTCAGGTTGTTAGGGTGTTAAGTCTGCAGTTCAGCTCTGGCATCGTCCATACACAGCCTGGGGACTCGAATTCAAGACCCAGGGTTAGAGATGACAACCAAGATGAACAACTAAATACATTCCTTAAAGATGCTTCCTTCTCTTTCTTCCTGCCTAACTACTTGCTTTATGCCTGCCTGCTTCCTTCATCTCTTCTCTAAATCCTTCCACCCATCCATCCATCCATACAAACATACATACATCTATCAGTCTATATATGCATATGCGTGTGTGCCGGTGATGCTCTTCAGTAGGAATAAACCACCTAAAGAGTAAAGGGGCAAGAAAGTTTCTCTTGGGACTGAAACCAGCATCATCTGGAAACTGGTTAAAAACAAAGCAAAAAAAAAAGAAGAAAAAAGTAAATAAACCCCCTGAATCAGAAACTCTCAGAATAGAGCCTAGAAATGCGTGTTTAAATGTCCTTCAGATATCACATGTCTGCTAACGTTTTATACGTAAAGACACATACTCGCAAGAGACCTTGCTCTCTTTTGCATTACATAGTTTATTCCTAAAGTGCAAAACTTCATTGTGATCACTCACTGTGGCAGTTGTTGATGTTTTGCCCTTGAATGCCACATGGTCCCTTTTGTTCTATCTTTTACTAGCAGAGAGGGGACAACAAAAGTCCCCCTCCTTGAGCTGGTGCCACGCTGCCAGCAGAGGGCGCTCTGAAGAGTTCGCTGGGAGGACGGGCGTCTCCTCTGGTTCCCGGCGCTCTGGTGACGCAGTTCCTCCAACGTGCAGCTTCTCCCGGGCTCCTGCAGGGCCGTTGTCCAGCATGGTCCGCTGCCAGCAGCTTCCCAGACACCTTGCAGCGGCCTGTGTGCACCATCTCCATGAGCAATTCCCTGTCACCCCGTCGTGGGTTCTGCAGTAATTCCCAGGTACAGTGTGTGACTGTGGACACGGTTCTGTGGGATGTGTATGGAATGTACGCAGCCTCCACTCCACCAGGGCGCGCCATAGCTATGAATGCTTTACCTACCACTTTCCTTTTTTTTTTTTTACCATTTTCCACTGCACTGTCTGTCTCTCTGGCTGGACTCAGAATAATACATTTAACTTTTGCATCAGATCTCTCCAGAATATAGGTTCAATTCATGGGTCGTATCAAGTTCCATTCACAGTGACTCTAAGCGCATGGAAATCACATGATTACACAGACAAATAGTTTAATTTTTATTCTTTTTCTGAAAGCTCACAAAAGACTATACATACTGAGCAGCTCTTCATATCCTTCAAATGGATCCCTGTTAGGCCTGCATCTCACAGGAATAGCAATGCCTTGGAGATTATTTACTGCTCATAGCAATCCAGACATTTTTCTCTGCTTAATGATTTTGACTATAATCCTCATGGTAGAAATAAGCTTGAAGCGGTGTGTGTGGTGGCTGTGACAATGTCAGGAGCCCATGGGCCTAGAGCACAAGAACTGAGCCAAAGACACCCTTCGATGGCAAGCCTTCTGTCAAGGCTTCTCCCGAGTAACTCAGCAGAGAAAGCTCGTCATGCAGTGCTTGGGGACCCTGAGCCCTTACTCAACAGCTATTTCCTGCAGAGAGCAGAGAAAGGGCCGTGTTAGTGGTACTGGTTCTGTTGACAGAATCCTTGACCTTTATGGGTCTTTATGGAACGAATATCCACTGTAAATATCAAAGACATGACTATGTAAGCTGAGACAATGCTTAGATCTAAACTACCTTCTTGGATTTGCTTCAGTCTTTGGGAGTTTAAACTTTCAAATTCTCCAGACTAGGTCAAAATTATAATTTTTGACAATTTTTCAGCTAAAGAGAAGACACTTCTCCCTTGGCAACTTTCCCGACCCTCTGCTCATTCCAGAATAATCCCCTTTCCAAGACATGATCATCTGCCCTTGGGATGAGAAGTAGGGAGGCCAAGCAGATGAGGATGAGAGACCTCAGGCACCTGGTATTTAGACCCATAACTTGAAGATGTCTCTTCCTTCTCTAAGTGGTAGGACTTACGTACTTGAGAGCCCATATCACCATGTGACATACTATGACTTTTATGACCCATTAGATTGTCACATAGAATGCAGGTTGGCGATTAAATTTGAATTCCAGGTAATCAGTACGTAACTTTTTAGTACAATCATGTTCTGTGCCACATTTGGGATATACTTATATAAAAAAAGTTTGATATAAGTATGTTCCGTGGAATGTTTGACACATACTTATACTAAAAAGCAGTTATTCTTGTGAGATCCCAATGCTGCATGATACATACTGTGATTATTTGCTGATTCTCTAAATTAAAATCTTACTGGGCATGTGCCTCACCCTGCCCCACTGGTCATCCTCACTGCCCAGGGACTGGGGTGGAAGTTTCAGAATGGACAGGATTCTGATTTTTTGATGCTTTGTGTTCCTTTTCCTCCTGCCTCCCATGTCCTAGAAACGTATTTGGCACTTGAAAGATATTTAGGCTAGAGAAGCTTAGGTTTCCTGCTCAGATGGTGAGTTTGCTCCCTAAACAAAGTCCCTTCTCTCAGGCTGTGGAAGGTAGAGGTTGAATGAGACACGGACCGACTACTCTTCCCTGAGACAGCTTCTCCGCTCATCTTCCCCAAGTGTCCTGGAATGGTGGAAGACAAGGCAGGAGAACGTTTCAAGTGCTATATCTTTCCTGCATTTCTAAGGGGACCTCACTCTCCTCTTGTTCCCAGAGCCACCTCCTCCTCCTCGCTGGGCAGTGAGTGGTTAGAACAGCCTCCTCCCTCTGGAGAAGTCAGCTTCTGCACCTCTGGGCTGAGTGAACTGGAGCCTCCAGCTTAACCTCTTTGCATCCCACTTTCTCCATCTGCAAAAAGGGGATGAGAGTGTCCCTGTCTTTGTGACAGTAAGTGTCCATACAGAACACTTATATGCCTGGTATATTCTAAGATCTAGGCACAGTGGCAATTAATTGTTTTCAGTGTGATGAAGCTTATTCTAATGCTATGAATATGTGCAAAGCACTCGTTCAAGAAGCTGGGCTTTTGGAGAATTCCATGATTTGACCCAAATGCCAATCTCTCCCCATTTTGGTAACTTTTAGCAGAAGTGGGGAGGTGGGGTGGGATGGGGCAGGGGGGTAGGGGGGCAGGGGTGGGCGAGATAAATTTGCTTTGGTCGCCCTCTAGTGGCTGAAGCGTGGAAGTGCCGAGGATGGAACCTTGGTTCTCAGCTACACACAGGAGCTCAAGGTCCAGTCCAGGCCTGTCCCTGGGGATCCCTGATTACATAATGTCCGGATGCAGTCACAGGACGTTCACTGCTGGGTAAAACCACTAAGCTTCTGCCCTCCAGCTCCCCGTTGCCTACCTGCTGATATCTACCTGCTGAATAAAGATGGGTCTCTCTGCCCTTGCCTTCCCAAGGGAACTGTCCCCCACAGGATGCAGTACTGGCGATCCCACCCCGTGTGAGGGTATTGCCCAGGTCCTGGGTATTGCTCCTCTTAGATTCAAAGAGGGAGTCAGACAGACCAGATGCCACACTCCTGAGTGCTCAGGCAGGGCCAGGGGACAGGCCAGGAGCCCAGAGAAGCCAGGCTTGAACCCAGAGACCCAATAGGAGAAGTATGGATTTGCTGTTGGTGCAGTTTTTGAGAGGAAACTGTCAAACTCAGTTTTTTTTCCTAAATACCTAGATTCCAAGACGGTGAGTTTGTGGTATGGACTCACAGCTTTATGTCACGGCAGGCTTTGCCCGGAATGTCCAGTCCGTCTTTCCTCCCTCCCTCCCTCTTTCCGCCCTCCCTTACCCCTCCTTTCTAGAACTACTTATGTGGGTGTCTGAGGGGTGCACATTCCAGAAGGAGGGGAAAGCAAGGACAAATGCCACCAAATGGGAGTATGCCAGCTTTACTGGAGGAAAATACAGAGGCCAGTGTGGCTGGGACAGGACTCTGGGCTACGACATGCGAAATATTCACCTGGGGTTTCCACGCCCCCACACTGTTGTTTGCAGGCCTCTCATCAAACCTGCACGAGGCTGCAAGACAAATGACTGGGAAGACCCAGCCCAGACCCCAGAGCGATTCCCGCGGTGGCTGTTAGGTCCTCACGGTAACGAGAAAGCCTTTGCAAGGGGAGGATATTTATTTGTTTGCCGCTTGTTTTTAATAAGGTCATTTATTTCTCGGGGTCTCGGCGACTCTGGCTGTAGATCATTTCTGAAGAGGCGCTGGTGCCGAGGGCAGGTCTGCGGGGCCTCGTGGCGTGTGTGGGGGGCTTAACAGGAAGGCATCGAACCCCACAGACGCGTTTTCAGATGGCAGGTCCTCAGTGCAGACACTGGTCTCCACCCGCGAGGGTCCAGGCCCAAGAGGAGGCTGGGTGGATGGGGTCCCAGAGTGAGGCTTCCTAGGTGGGGGTGCCCCTTCTTCCAAACACAGCTGCAGGCTCCGCAGTGTTGCAGCAGAGCAGCGGGAATTGGGGTCTGGAATTCCTGGGCCCTGCGCCTCCCCACAGTCTCCAGAGTCGGATGAACTCAGCCCCCACGTGGCCCCCGTGCCCGCGGGCAGCATGAGCGATGCCTCAGGGAGGGGCTGGGAGGGGCTCCGGTCAACCTGGCCTCCTCCGTGCTTTCCTTTGCTCCGTCCGTCCTTCTTCTCTGCCACAGAACCGTTGTCCAAAGGCTTGCATGTGGCAGAGCCCCAGCCTGCCAAGGCGTGCGGGTCTCGGTCGGGGTCCCGTCCCAGCCACCTCCAGAAGCTGCAGCCACCAAATGAGTTCCAGACGCACAGCCAGGGGGATTGCGTGTGGTTAGAGCAGGCCTGGTTTTGGTCCTGCGCCTTCTGGAATGACTAGAAAAGGTCACCGCACAGAAGGTTTTCGGTTTGTTCATGGCAGTCCTTGTGTTTCAGATCATTTTTTTCCCTTCAAGTGGTTCGAGCTGGGTATTGACGTCTGCTGGATGGCTGCAAACACCAGCTCTGGCCCGTGGATCCAGGGAAGCACACATCCGTCTTGTTCAGCCTCTGCTGCTGCCGTTCACTGCTCACCAGGCTCCAGCAGGTTGTCGGCCTGCTCATCCTCACCTTCCTCATCTGGAAAATGGTGCCATGGGCCTTCCTCCAGAGGGGGTATGCCAGTGGGATTTCCTGGTGGAGGAGTGGTTAGGTCCACTGCTTCCAGCCAGGCGCAGTCTACATCCATCCCAAGGACCTGGGTTCAAGACCAGGGTGAAGGGAGTGACCACGAGGAACAAGTAAATAAGAAGAAATGTTTCCTCCTCTCTTCTCCTTCTGCCTACCTACCTGCCTCCTCACCTCCATTCCTGCCTGTACCTCTTTAAAAATCAGTGAACAAAAACATCAATAAAGTGATTTTCCTATGTGGACAGAAGACAGCATATAAAATAAAAATGGTGAAATAAAAGTCTTAAAATTTCTGAGAGGGTACCTAAGTGCCAAGCACGTCTCTGTCTTGTTCCTTTTAAACATGTCTTGATTTTAGACTCCTGGTCCTATCTCAGCCTTCCTTAGAGCCCAAGCTGCGTCACTAAACAAACACACCGATGGAAACATACCAAAGGTCCGTGAGCCCCCTTCGCCAGCTTCTGGGACTCATCGGCACCACCAACGTCAAGGCAAATGTGCTTAATTTTTCTGGACCTCGGTGAAAAGAGAAGATCAGGTCTTGGAAGCTCAGAAGCCTTTTTTCTCAGATGGCCCTGCTCTCTGAAGAAGCGGAGAGCTGCCTGTCATAAGAAGCCATGGGACAGGGGCACCAGGGAATCATGTCCAGAGTCTCCCAAAGGACAGCACCAGATCCACCTGCTGTTAAAAGGCAGAGGCTCCCAGGCTCTGCCCCGGCCCTGCCGAGGGGCCTGAGGCTCTGTATTCGTGAACAGCACTCCAGATGGTCTCATGCAAGCAGCACGTTTCAGAAACAGTGATTTGACGTGGAGCCTGAAGCGACTGACCCAGGAGCTGATGGAGTGGTTCCCTGCACTCAACCTCCATGGACGCTCGGCCCGGCTTCCACTTGTTTCTGCTAAACCTCAGCTTGAATACGGGTGGCTTGAGAATCCTCCCATTCCTCTGAAGTTGTTCACAGGCGGAGTAGGAGAAAGACCAGACTTAATGACATACGTATGCTGAGTTTACATGGCTGAAAATTCTGAAGTAACTGGGGCAGATCAGAGACAAATATCCTGAGCTGAGGCCTGGGTGCCAGGGAGAGAGGAGGGCTCTGCACAGACATGAAGGGGCTGGTTTTGACTCTGAAAGAGCAGGTGGATTTCTCAGACAGAGGAGACTTTTACCTGGATTGCAACTTTTCCAAACTACATTTTTTCTAGGCAATAAGGAAACAATGATCCTTGTTTTTTGTCTTCACATTTTCTTTTTGTTTTTAAATTAATTGAAGATCCAAGGGTTAGGATGAAGGCAGGGCCTCTTTCTCCTTGGGTTGTCATTGTGCTGGGTTCAAAATAATGTGCATGTCAGAGCAGGGTGTCTGCAGGAGACCAGTTCTGAGAGACGTGAGATGGTCTGTGTAGAGCCGCTTCAGTATGTACCTCTTCTTGCTAAAAATTATGTGACCGTGTGAGATTGTCCAAAATTTGCAAGTCTGCTCTGATGTCAAAAAAAACTGAAATGACTCTTTCATAGCCGGACTCTCTTTGGAAACCTCTGTTCCCCTTTTCACAAGATGAGGAAAACACCTCACTCTTGGCACGATGATGAATGATGGTCATCAAAACACAAACTCCAAGTCTCTGCGATTTTGTCTACGCAGAGTTAACAGGCCAATAGACAGCACAGAGGAAAAGGGACAACATCGTCATTTTATGCTGTGTGACTTCAGGTAATTTACCTAAACTTCGTAAGCACCCGTTTTATCAAGTGTGAAATGCAGACGAGAATCGTGGCTTCGCGTCCCGAAGATTGCATAAGCCGAGGGAGTTTGTTAGGTATGAACATCTTCATGACGATCTAGAGAGTTCATTTCACAGTGACAGTCTTTAAAACTAAGCAAATAGATTCATGTTAGGTTGCATTCATAAACGATGGTCTATGTTATGACCTCAAGGCTAAAGTTTAATTTTCTTTTAACTACTTCCTTTTTCACTCCTGGTCGTCTGCTTGGATTTCAGTGAACAGACTGCAGTTTGGAAATCCAGGCCCCGAGTTTAGCTAAAGTGCACTGGCAGAGTTTTTCCTCCCATTTTCCCTAGACCAGAGGCCGTGGGAGGACTACGAGGCCTGGGAACCGGGTGGGTGGCGGGCTCCTCAGCCGCCGGGTGCAGGCGGACACAGCTCGGGAGTCAGGACGCTCACAGCAGCCCCTCCACCCAGAGGCCCGGGGAGGGGGGTCCTTCCCACTGGCTCACAGGACCAGGCTGCCGGCCCTCCTCAAATAGACATCGGTTCCTGGTCCTGTCACCTCAGGAGGCACAACTGGTCCAAGATCGGGGCGTCCCTGGCTGCCTCGCCCTGGCAGGCTCTTCAGCGGAGCCACACGGCTCTTGAGCCCCAAACACACAGCTCCCCGACCCCCCCACCCCCACACCATTGAATGCCCCAGGTTTCCAAGAAGGCCTGAGCTGTGCTCTAAAGGACAAAACAAGCATTGTTTTTAGTAACCAATGGCTGATGGACAGGTGAGAAAGGAGACCAGCATCAGGGCAAAGCTGGCTTCTGCTCCAGTTCCACCAAGACCCAGGTATGCTCTGCAGTGAAATTAATACACCTGCCTTGCCCCGGACTGAACTAATGGTGTCAACGGTGGGCTCCTGGTAATAGAGACTCTCAATAAGCACAACCGCTGTTTTTGTTATTTCAACCTTCCAGGCCCATGTTTGTGGCTGAACTCTGATTGTATCTAAAGATGACTGCTCTGCGCCCCCTTTTTTCTGACTCTCTCCCTGTTTCCTTTGCTTGTCTGCCCTCTAGCGTTTGAAAACAGGTGCTGCAACTCAGTCCTTCTAGTATTGGTGACAATCAGCGATCCACACAAGGGAAAAAGCTGAAGGTGACTCCGGGTGTAATTTCCGCACACCTTCAACCTGCCCAATGTGGCGCCCCCTTGTGGTCTAGTAGGTTAAGCCAGGTGCAGTCCCCAGACATCCCAAGGTCCCTGGTTCGAGCCCTGGGGGTCGGGAGAAGACCAATGTGAACTAGATAAAATAAAAAAGATGCTTCTATCGCCTCTCTTTTCCTGCCTGCCTGCCTATTCCTGTCTGCACCTTTCCTTTAACAACAAAAACCCCGCCTAATGTAATGATGCAATGTTCTTTCAATAACATTTGAAAAGTAGAGTCAAGTGACTTCTTTGGGAGGCAGATGTGTGAGGATAACTTTAGTGTCTTTAAAAAATACCCACATCTTGATGCGGTCCTGGGCTTGTATCTCTTCAGTGACGTTAAATGGAGGTTTGTTGATGTTTGATCCAAATTAGCTTGTGATATTACCTGTCAATGCTACCTTTATGTTTATCGATCATTCAGTTTAAACGTATAATTTACTTTTATTCGTTCAAGATTATTTTCAACTTTTGAAATCTGAATATCTGATTCACATGTCTAAAGAGACAAAAACTTATATAGTAAAGATCTGTCTCTGAATTCAGCTGTGGCAATAAATAGCCTTTAAATCTTTACGTGACTGGTGTACACGAGAATCAGTAAAGTAGAGATGTAGAGATTTTTTTAAATGTCTACGTGCTTTTCTTATATATATATATATATATATTTATTGTGATAAAAATGCCTATTTTAATCACACTGTACTCAAAGTACGCGGTATAAAGACTTGACAATTTGGAACCTGAATAAATAAATTACTTTTAACAAAAAGAAAAGTCATTCATGCAGAAGTTTGTGTATTTTCTTTTCAGTTTCTCATCTCTATGTGTGTTCCTGTTTGTGTTGCTAAAGGGTAAACAGTGTGATGGTTTATTACATATATTCACTTTGAACAATAGCATTATTTCAGGTTTTATAATATTCTTTAATTGGTGGGTTGCCACCATAATATGAATATGTTGTGGGTCTTTAAATATATTATCAAATTGCCTTTGGTAAAGTTGTATGATTATACCTCAACATACTCTGTGTGTATTAAATGCCCCTTTTCTTTCATCTTTGTTTCATCAGGATATTATTATTTTTAAATCTTCTTGGCATAATTGATTAAAATTGTTCTCATTGCCATTTTCATGGACCCGTGTAAAAATAATAAGATTTATTGCTTTTCACTATTTACTGTGTATTTTCACTTCTCCATATTTGCAAAGCCAATTTCCATTCCTTGTCATCTGCTTCTATTTGCATACTCTTATTTACCTATTCATTTATAGATACACTTTACCTATAAATTACTATGTCAAATGATAGCAACACAATTTGTGAAGCCAGAGCAGTCAGAAAGACAAAGGAAAAAAAAAGACCAAAATCTCAACCACAGCATGAATGTGAAATCTGCCCCCTTAATCTTTGAGATACCAGATGGCCAGAAATAATGGGACAGTGTGGACATGAGTAATATACCTATGAGATTCATTATTTTCCTGGTTCCTTCTTCAGAAGGATCAATTATCCCTGTGTCAGAGCTCTGATGGCTGATTGCAATATCTACTGTTTTGCTTTGTCTCTGTTTGTGTTTTCTTCTCCACCTCTCTTTTGAAAGTCTTTTGGAGTTGCAGCCCTCCAAGTCATTGTTCGACTTTTCTGCAGTTGGTCCCGTCTCTAAATCAGCTAATACTGTATATAATGATGCATGGCGACTACCTGTATCATGTGGCTGCCTTCCTTCTATTTCTAGTTTCTCTCTCTTTTTTTCAGTCTGCTATCTTATTTCAAGTTTTGTGTCTTGATGGATAAAAACCTGATTGTGCTTCCTGGAGAGGTCCAGAGCTGTTATCCAGCAATGTTATTGCTTCCCTTGATCCTTTCTATTTCTTTCTTTCTCATGCTAAGTTCCTCTCCACTATGTTGTAGAATAGTTTCAAGTTTTTGTTGTTTTTCCTCAAATGAATTCAGCCTCTGCCTGCTGTTTGCCCACAAGATAGTATGATCCTGTCACCCTTTGTGGAACCTATTAGAAAACCTTCTTTGGCATAATTCACAGAACTAGATGATACAAATTGCTGTTATTGATCCACTGCTCATGCAGCCTGAGACATACTGAAGGCAAGACATTCATCTTTGTATAGAAACATCTATGTACAAGGCTGGTTTTCTCAGATCAGTTCTCCAAATACATGTGTGGTGTTACCCTGTCTCCCTTCGGGTGTCAGCACTCATCACATTGTTAGTGCATCTTAACCGTTAGGGAGGTCCCACTGAGTCTAGGAAATCAATGTCTCATAGTGGAGACAAGCCTGTTACATTGGTGAGAAGTTGAGTGGAGGTCAATAGTCACAGTCCAGAGGATGAGGGTTGCTTATGTGAGACTACTCTCTCCTTCTCAAAAGATGTCTCTGCTCTTGCGCTCTCTCTCTCTCTCTCTCTCTCTCTCTCTCTCTCTCTCTCTCTCTCTCTCTCAGGAAAGGTGAATGTAGGAATGCAGGTGAGTGGGCAGGCAGAAAAGAAGAAAGAAGCGTTTTGATTTTTTTTATGTTGTTCATATTGGTTATTCCCCTCGTACCCAGGACACAAACCTGAGATCTTGGTTGTGTACATGGACTGTGCTCCTTTGGAGGCAGTGACCCAACCACTACTCCAGCAGGGCGTGACTGTATACTCTCGTCATCTTTGGGTCATCACAGACTCTGACTGGAACAACATCTCTTTCTGCTGTGTCCTCTGTGACCTTCACCTCTGGTAATTGCACTGACTTTGCTCATCTTTTGGGATTTTCATGCTTTTGCTTTGTGTTGCAGAATCTCTTCCAAAGACTTAGTTACTTCTCTTGTGGCTATCATTTTGGGAATTTTATTCCAGCTTACTCACCTGAGAATGGAAGGGACATGTCCAGTGGCATTCTTCACTTTGTCAGTACTGCACAGGATGGGAGGTGCTTCCTTACCAAGACTAGTGTTCACTTGCATTGTCACTGGCGATATGGTTGAGAAAAACCTTTTGTTTTTAAACCAGAGACAAAGTGGAGCTCAAGTGACCAGACTTCAGTGTTAAGAAATAAAAGGAACTCCAAGTATTTGAAACTCTTCAGTGACAATGCAAGGTAAGGATGATAAGGAAAATCGGCCACTTTACACTGTGCTTGGGGACTTTCTGTCATGGAATTCAGTACCGCTTTTCCTATTTTTTCCTGAACATTAATGTCTCCTGAAGTTAAAACTGGAAACATTTAAAAATATTTAGCAGACAGGTGAAGCAAATCTATGTTTTCTATCTTAAGTGATTTTTCTCTTCAACAGATCTAAAGATGAAAGCAAAATACCTTTAATGTAGAAATACTTTGATAACTTTCCGGTGAACTTTCTCTTGTATTGTTCCATATTAATTTTCTTTGCTACATTTACTAGATTTCACAAGAAGTTGTGCTGTTGGAGTGGTGCCTCAGACTTCTTGTAAGTCCACCTTTTAAATTTCCCAGATGACCTGGACTCTGTATATTTACCACTGGTTTATTCTTGTGCTCTCTGCATGTAAACACTGGCCATCTGAAGCGAATGCAAGGTTATAAATTGAGCCAACAGTTTATAGGCAATTCAGATGATTATGATTTTGTTCGGTTCAACTAAGCTGTACTAGTTCATTTCATAAGGAAATGATTCTTCAGACAAATGTAAGTTCAGTCTGTGAGTCACGCGTCTAGAATGGTGCTTGTTGGAAATAAATTGTGATTTAATTTCTGAAAAAAAAAAAAAAAAAGAGGCTAGTCCCCTTGATTCAGAAGTTCATTTACTATGATCTAAATCTGAAGGCAAGGTTGATAAGAGTGTGTAGTTCACATGTAAATGAACAGGAGGCCTTTGTTCCCTAGGGCACCCTAACTAACAGATATTTTCCTGCACTTACTACTGGGGACACTGATGGATCCAGGAATTCACCTGAATTTCTTCCCAGAGAGCATCATAGTGGGGAGCTCTGCAGGGACTATTTACCTCTAAGTAGACCCAGACGTTGGTCCAATTCCAGAAGACTCCCTAAGGTCGGGTGTCTCTTTATAGCTCTCTCAACGCATGCTCCCACCTCATTCTAAATACATTCAAATTTTCCAATGTTTCTCTACTTTATAGCCTGTGTAGTTGACATTTTTAATTGTCTAGATCACCCCACCAAAAAAAAAGTAAGAAAGGAAGTCAGAAGGGAAAAATCTTCCACCCTCTTTTCACTAAACTCCTTCCTTTTCATTCTCAAGGTCTCCTCTGAAACATAACCCCATTGAAGGGTTCCCTGATCATCCTAATTTAAATCAGGCATTTCATTCTGCTATTGCTGATGGGGTCCAGGCTGACGGGAACTATCACAGCGCGTAAACACAGGTGTCCCTGGTACCTGATGATCTGCTCTTCCAATCTTGATGTCAAAATTCAAATAGATTTGAATACATTTTCAGACAGATTCCTTTCATCCAAGCTTTCATTTCTCATTGTTCAAAAGTTAGAAACCAGTTCTATTCAGATAAAATAATATTTGACTAAAAACTTGTGAAGATAATAGATTTGATATTAAAATACGCTTGTGTATATATACACCCTATATATGTGTATATATATATGTGTATATATATATTCCTTCTTCAGAAGGAATAAGTAAGCAGGAATGAAAACAGGTAAGCAGGCAGGCAGGCAGAGAGAGGAAGAAGAGACTCTTATTTGTTTATTTAGCTGTTCATGTTGCTTCCCTGGGCTCCAGGTCACAACCCTGAGTCCTTGGGCTCCATGTGGACTATACCAGAGCCACAGGCTTAGTGCCTGAACCACCAGGGCATGCATATAATTTATATTTACATTTTTATTTTGAGACAAGCTTTATTTTTGCTCATACTCAGATAACCCAGTGCTTTGCAAAATAAATACTTGTATGCATGGAGGAATGAATGATGCATCCTGGGCACATATTTTCTTCACCACTCTAACTTTTCCCAATGTAACCAACATGCCACTCTTCATAAAGACCCCAGAATTTCCTGAATTTTCTGTGTTGGCCCTATTGATTTTTGTGTATGTTTGTCACTTTAGTCTCTGAAGGGATGTGTTGAAATAGAAGCAAGTAGAGATATGAATGGGGGCAAGTGCATGGTTTTAGACTAAATTGAATGTAAATGTATATGAGAATGACTCATTTCTGTGGTTGAGCCTTGTTTCAGAGAGCACAGGCACGAGGGTGGAGAGTGGTTATGAAAACCATATTTTTTAGGGACTGTTTTCTTGGCTTCAGTGTTTCTTTCACACATCATACTGTTCAAGAACATCATTCTCAGTGTACCCTGGTGGCTCAAACAGTGGCATCTGTGGCTTCTGTGGCTTCAGAGAACTAGTCCACAAATCGCCCAAGGACCTGGGTTCATGATTGAGGTGGGGGAACAACTGAAATGAGTAACTAAACACTTCTTCCTGCCTACTTGCCTGCATTCCTGCCTGCACCCCTTTCCTTAAAAGCAATCTTTCCCGTCCTAATACAATATTCTAATTAGAAATTCCCTCTAGAATTTGTTTCATGGTCTTCTCATATCCTATAACACTGCCAGCACCAGTCTGCGTGTGCCTGCTTGTCTGTTGTTTGTCAGGATGAGGAAGCAGGAGGTTCACATAAAGCAATGACACACCTTTCTACATCCACCTTCTCCAGTCTAACTGGTTTCTATCTTATGAATAATAAGAAATGAATACTTGGGTGCAAGAAATAGATCTAAAATTTACTCAAATGTATTTGAGTTTTGATATCAAGCGTTCACATAGCAAGAGATCAGGTGCCATGGCGCCTCTGTGCTTACACATGATGGGACGTTGATCAGACACATCTCATCAACTTCCTGCCATTCCCTTATTCCAGACTTAGCTCTGCCTTGAACTTGATTAGGACATGTTTTATTGCCACCTTGGAGAGGATCCGGCCTTTTTCTTATCCACTGTACTTCAATGTCCTCGATTGAAAATGAACGATGAGATGAGATGACGTCCTGTGAGTGGTCCACTACCCAGATCAGAGCTCACTTTCTGTGTATGAAGGTCAGAATGCAGATGACGCTTACACACAGCTGCAGAGCAGGGCAGCCGCCAGCTAGTTTGTCCCAACCACTTAAAGGAAGGCCAATTGTATTAAAGCTTCTAGAAGCAGAATTTGGGATCTGCTTAGACTACAGTGCTAGGTGGAAAGAGGAACCGAGGTGTCAGATCTCAGCGAGGGGTAAGTGGAGTCACAGGGGTGGAACGGTGAGCCCTGAGGGAACAGCATCCTGTTTCTTCTAGTCTGGAAATGGTCTTCTGGTCCAGGCCCAGAGCCTAAGAGCCATTGCGGCAGCAAGGTCAGATGTGAAAGTAAAAGACTTTCATGTGGGTGAACACACATTTCAGAGAGGCTTGGCGAGCTCAGTGGATTTGGTCCCATGAGCAGGCATGATGGGATGGGCGGATCTGCAGATTCGCGGATGAGACTTGAGGTGGAACAACGGGCAGATCTGGGGTCAGGACACTGTCCAGGAAGTATTACAACGCAGCCAGCTGAGTGATAAGATAGCCCCTGGAGGGAGAAGGGAGTGGAAAAGAACTCCGAATGGCTTCTTCTTAATCAGGAACAATTTTCAGAATTGTATGGTTCTCAGAAGACAATCGAAAGCAGTTAACTCTGCACTCAGAAAGTTCAAGTTTGGTCATGTAAGCCCACCTGAGGAGATTGTGCAAAACTTCGATTTCTGGGTCCTCTTCAGACTAAATCAGAGCTGTCTGGGGAGTGACTGTGTTATCTACAAACACATATTTTTGAAGTTCCGCAGTCATTCTGTCTCACAGTCTCTGATACAGGATCGGGAATACACAAGAAAGTATTAAGAATGGAAGTCATATTTTCCGGATGTATTTTAATGGAAGCATCTTGACATGCTCACATTTAATGACATGTTTTGAAATCAGGGGTTGGCTTACCCTTCTTTCATTGTACCCACTATTATCAAACTCATCTTCAACTATTACCATTATAGCAGGAATCCTTTCATTAAACCTTATCATGAAGATTCAGTGTCAGGTCTGATGCAATAAAAAGGACCAGACTGAGGTGCTTCTGCAAAAGACTAGGACAAAAGATATGAAATAGCTGCTTTCAGCTATTGGATACCAGGTACCATAGACCCAGGTTCCCTGGAACCGGAAACCAATGAGGTGAACCAGACAGAGCCAGTGCTCTCCGCCTTCCTACGCACTCTGAGCCGTGGAGCTCAGGAGTAACTGCATGAGCATGTCTGTCTAGTTGAGTCTGGTAGAGCCTTTGGCTCAGTGAAGCTAAGGCGAAAATTTGGAGTCAGCATTTATAATTATTGGGAAACGAACAGAAAAATTGGGTCGGAAATGTCCAGAGTTCTCACTGAGTCTGTGGCTGACTATTAATCTCCCCCCTGCATGTGGTGAAACTCTGGGTTGATGCTAAGAGAGAGCAGGCTACTATAAGGAACAATTTTGCGTTCAGACAGGGCAGATGTATATTTTAATTCCAACAAGCCAAAATGGGAAGAATTTGCCAACATCTGGGGTATTCTGTAGAGACCCCAGAAGAGTCACATCCATAAGATTAATTAGGCCTAGAATAAAGCCTACTATAAACCCAGCCTAGCAAAGCTTAAACATGAACTTCAAAATGCTCAAGGTATTAAGTAACTTAGTTATCTTCCACTAAAATACTATTTTAAAATGCTCAAATATTGAGCATATAATATCTGGAATGCCTACCATGTAGCAAAAAAATTACAAGACATAAAAAAATAAGAAAATGTGAGTCATAACCAGGAGTACAATCAGTCTATAAAAATGGACAATGAATCATCAAGATGATGGCATTAACTGTCAAACACTTTAAAATAGTTTCCAGATATCAGAAACTAGGCATCCTGTTATTCCATAAAAGCAAGAACTTCAAGGAACACATTAATAGAGCAATGAGAGAAACAGAAGACACAGAAAGGAATTGAATATAACTTTTAGAGATAAAGATTTGAAATGTGGGATTAAAAAGTTCACAGGATATTTAACAGCAAGTTAGGAACAGCAGGATACATGTTAGAACTTTAACACACAGTAATAGCAACATCCAAACTGAAAAGCGGAGCATAAAAATACTGGAAAAAAAGATTCTCCTGAAATAATACTATGAGGAGCATCTTATATTTCCATCCCAGTGAGTCAATTATAATGTGAGGATTATAGTAAAAAACAAAATGCAAAAAATTAGCAAATGTCACCAGATATTTTCCAAAGGGCATACAGCAAATGAAAAGCATTCATTCAAGAAAAATCAACTAAATATTGATATGACCAGCAAGGGTATATAGTATTTGAGCCAAGATCTGCCTCATGCCCAAGTTAAGAGGAATACATTCCCCTTTGAAGGGGTCATGTGATCAAGAACAATGGACTTCCTTACCCCAGATCCCAGTCTAGGACAATTTTGATCATGACATATGATGTTGGCATAAGAGCATACATAGACAGCAATGGAATATGGTTGAGAGTCCAGAAAAAGATCATTACATTCATGATCAGTTTGCTCAGAAAATTCAATAGGAAGAAAAATCATCTTTGCAATGGCTGGTTTGGAGGAAATTGGATATGCACACACTAAAAAATGTAATTAGACACGTTCCTCATACCACTCAGACAAATTAGCTCAGTGTGCATCATAGACCTAATAAGAGAGAGACAAACAGAACTCTTAGAGGAAAATCCAGGAATAAATTGTGACCTTGGGTTGGGCAATGGTTTCTTAGGCACCAGAAATACAAGCAGAAGAAGAAAAAATAATTAGAATATTTACACAAATTAAAAGTTCATTTTTCTGCAAATGCACTGTGAATAAAGTGAAAACGCAACCCAAAGAAAGGGAGAAAATATTTGCAAATATCTATCTTTTAAGGGATTTATAACCAGGCGATATGACAAATAAATAACAAATAAATACACAATTAAAAATGAACTCAAGATCTGAATAGATATTTCTCATCTTTATAACTAATGTGCAAATGAAAAGAAGAATGACTTACCAGTCATTAGAGAAATCAGATTCAAAACCAATGGAAGTTTATGCCCATCATGATGGTTATAGTAAAACTGACAGACATCAGCAACTGGTGGCATGGATATGGAGAAATGACAAGCTCATATATTATTCAGGGAAATGTACAGCCCGTTTGATAAGCAATAAGGTAACTTCTCAAAATGTTAGACATATGTTTCTATAATTATAGAAAACTATGTGCAAAATATCATACATGAATCTTCACAGTGGCATCACCTATAATTTCAAAAATTAATAAATATTCAAATAGATTTAGTCAGTGGATGAATAAAATAGTATATTTATGCAATATAGTAATATTGGCAATTTAAATGAATGAATTTCTGATGCATCTACAATATGGGTGAACCAGGATAATATGCTATGTTAACGAAGCCAGTCACAACAGATGATGTTGTAAGATTAATTTTGTTGATTTGGTCAGAATCGGAAAAATCTATAGAGATTGGATGAAGATTACTGTTTGCATTTGACTCAGAGACTGAGGTAGGGGGCTAACTAAGATAAGAATTGGCTTGGGGATCTTACTGGGAGACAGAAATATTATAAAATTAGTTTGCTGCACTAGTGACCCAACTCTGAAGATACTAAAAATGATTTTGCACTTCAGTGGGTGAATTCTATGGTACATAAATTATTTCAATAAAATATAATATAAAAATGTTGGTTGCCAGCATTATCTTAAGTCTTTTGTCTATTATATCCCTTTTATTCGTATATATTTAAACTGCTTTTATATTCAAATTACTTAATAGATAAAATGGAGAGTAAGACTTTCAATAAAACAATTCTTGTCTCTTTCTTGAAAAAAATTCATCTTGTCTGATAACTTTTAGGAAGTGATAGAATACTTGACAAATAGTTTAATTTGATAGTGAATTGTCTAAGCTGATTTCTAGTTCTTCTGAGGTTAAATTGGATAATTTATATTTTTAGAGAACTTGTATTTTTATGTAAATAGAAAATGGCAAGAAAATATCTTTTTTTCAATTTTCTGCAGTACCTTAAACACTCCCTCATATTAATTTTACTTAGTAATATTACTTAATTTTTTCTTTATTTTTTACCAATGTAGTCAAATGCTCTAATTTGTTTAAAGAAAATTGTTTTGTTCATCATCTCAGTTCTTTTTCTTGGTTAAATAATATGTGTTCTTTTGTTCTTTTTTCCCTTCCTTCTAATTTTGTACTTGGTTCTCACTTTCTCAATTTAGATATAATGTTCATATATTTTTAACCTGAAAATAAGGTACGATCATATAGAAGTTTTTACACCACTGTGTTCTAGAGATTGCAGAAATTCTCTTCTCTGGAATTTAATTTTGTACTTGGTTCTCACTTTCTCAATTTAGATATCATATTCATATATTTTTAACCTGAAAATAAGGTATGATCATATAGAAGTTTTTACACCACTGTGTTCTAGAGATTGCAGAAATTCTCCTCTCTGGAATTTCAGTTATCTTGAGTATCTCAATTCTGTATTCTCAACTCACTTTTCATAGGCATATGTAAATTCTTTGTCACCATTTCTGTATTTGGCAAGAGATAAACTGCTTATCTTTCTATGGTTCCATGTTAGTTTTACGAATAGAGAGGAAATAAATTATTGTCATATATTTTTCTCTGGTCTGTATATAAGCATGTACATATTTTTTTTTTCTTAATCTGGAAAGTGTTATTTTGCAGGAAATGGTCTAGTGATTTGGTTCAGTAATTGAATAAGGTGATTTGTGGTTGGTCTGAAGCATTCTTTTCAAAAGCATTGTGAGTAGTTGCAATAAGCACTCACTTGGAAAGTCATCTCTTCAAATAGCTTAGAATATGTCCTTGAGGAGCTGTACAATTTCTGAATAATCAGAATGTCACGTTCTGATAGTTGGTGTAAGTGAGTCATCTTCCTTCCAGCTGGAGTGCCAGGAGACGGGAACGGCGAAGTGTCCAGCTTGTGTCTGGATCGCTTGGAGGGATGATGCTCACCAGGTATTTGGAAGTTGCTGCAAGTTCCACATACTTTGGGGAAAGCTGGCTGCCAGATTTGATATGGAACTGAACTCCTCCCAGGAGGCAGAGACAGCTAGGGTTTTGTCCAAGTTTCAAGTTTGCCAACACATAAACGGTGACCTGGCCCAAGTCCCCATCCATGGGCTGTGTAAACAAGTCTTAATATTTTATCCTTTTAGTTCTGGGACCTTAACATGATTACTATTCCTTATGTATTACATGTTTTAAAATGAAGCCTATGAATTATAGACTTCAGTTCTCACATTGGAATTTTCCAGAAGAAACTAAAGCAAAATATGTGGAATTTGGTGTAAAGTAGCATGATGGATTTTGAACATTATAGATTTGGGGGATATCAGATCCTACAAGTGTTTTGATTCCCATCTATCAAGTCATGATCTTCCTACATTTGAATTTTGTTATCCCTAAAATGAAACCATCTTTGACAAATGGATTTACAAACTGCTTTGTAAATGTCACACAAATGGTTGCTAAGAGAGAACACCCAAGATGAACCCCTAAGTAAAATTAAATTAAAAAAGGCTTCTTCCTTCTCTCTCCTGTTGTCTGCCTGCTTCTGCTCAGCTTCATTGCTGCTTGCACTTTTCCTTTAAAGAGTTGCTGAAAAACATAAAACCCGTGAGGAAGAGCCTTTAGTGGACACTGGTGTATCCTGGCTTACATTGCTGCTGCTCACAGTCTGCTCTAAGTTTGGACAATCGCAGCATAATTAGGGGCTTGTCAGAAGAGAAGGTGCCAGTGTTTCAGCCCTGGCAGACTGATTCGGAGCCTACACTTTCACACGCTCGAGAAGCTTGAACACATTCAAGACCTACTGACTTGGAGGACTTTTTTCAAGGCGACATCACAGGAAATACTCTGAAATTTGGGATAGAAAGGATACTTTGTAAGAGTTAAAAGCTCTGAGTGAGCTGGAGTTGTCAAAAATCATTAAATGTATGTTATCTCAGTTAATGGGACTCAATTTTAACCCTAAATACCCAAACTTTATATCTCTAGTTAACAGAATGACAGTCATAGGTGAGGACATTCAAATATTTTCCTGACTCATATCTTGGGCAATTGATGTCCATTTTTAAAAGAAGAAACTCTGATAACACTGAAAGCTAATGTTATGTAAGTGGATTCTTTTAAAAATTAGTGATAACAATTATTTGACTTCTTGGTATGTGCCATATTCAGTGTTACGCACTGAACATAAAAAATATGGACATTGCTCATGTTAAAATCAAAGTTTTCTTGGAAAGTTGGAAAGGCAAACAGATAATTAAATGCAAGTACCTTTGAGAGAGACTCACAGATACTTAATATGGACCAAACTGAGGGCCCTGGTGAGATTAGTCTGAATAGACGTTGTCACCATCCACAATGAAGCCACACCCTAAAAGGAATATTTTTTAAAACAAAACATCAGGACATGTAGTTTGTCAAGTGATATTTTATATCAAGACACAAAGGAAGAGTGTATTTTCCAAAAAGGTTGCCCTAGAAAAATCAAAGTATATTGCTACATATTGAACTTGACCCAATTACATAAATGTTTTACAGATCTTTTTCCAGAAAATTGGAAAGGTGGGGAGCATAGTGATTTTCTACACACAGAGAATATCTCAAAGGCCAGGGGTTTTTGAATAAACAGTCGTTCATTCACTAATTCAATTCATACACTTATTGACTGAACTCCTCCTGCACATTAAGCACTGATAATGACCAGCGAAATCATGTCCCTGCTCTCTTGGGGCTTATAGTGTAGTAGAGAAGATGCATAATAGATGATCAATTATATAACATAAAAGCTGCTGATAAGGGTTGCTCAATGTTTAAAGTCGAGGGATTATGGAGAAAGTGGAACTCTGGAGTGATGGAAAAAGCAGCATTCCTTTCAAATGGGAGTCAGAGAAGACCTCTACAGAGGAAGTGAGCTTGAGCCAAGAGGGAAGAGAGGCTCGAGACAGAGAAATCCAGGGGAAGAGCAGGGAGAGGAAGGAGGGACTCTTGTGCATTTGATGGACTGCAGAGTCTGGTGTGACTGGAAGAGGGTGCAGATGCAGCTGGGGTGGAAGTTTGATCACCAATAAGTGAATAGAATCCAAATAAGAGCAATTTAATGAAATAGAAGACATTGCAGTAGAAAAATCAAATTGAAAAAAGTATTCTTTAGAAAAGACTAATCAAACTGAATAATACCTAAACAGCTGCAGAGCAAACTGTCAGCATCACTAATTAAATGGAAGACATCATTACATAACATTACATAAATTTTGAAAGGGTACTGAATGTGTTCTTTAAAACCTTATGCCAATAAGTAAAATTCCTTGAAAAATACAACTTACTAAAATCAAGAAATGGAAGATTTCAATCTCTATTAAAGAAACTGAATCTGGAATTTAAAACTTTCCCCAACCCAGTGACTTTACCTGTGAATTCTGTTCAACCATAGGCAAGAAATAATAACAATTTTGCATCGACCATAAAAGGAAAAAAAGCAAAATTTGACTTTAGCAAAATGAAAACGTTTACTCTCAGAGGATAAATAGAAGACTAGGCAGGACACAGGCTACAAAATACTCTTAGTGATACAAATAAATAACAAAGTGTTGGCAGGAACTCCTAAGGGATTGAGAGACTCGAGACTTAGTCTTTGTGGCTAGCTTTTCAACAAAGTTACTTGGAAAGCCATTCACATACTTACCTGAGGATTCAAATTCCATTTCAATTCATATACCTGAGCAAAATGAAAATGTCTAATTGCAAAGTAAAACCTTGCACGAGAGTGTTCATTACACTCATTTTTGAAACTAACTGTACCACAGAGAAATCCAAACGTTCAGAAAGAAAAGTAACGCTAAACAAGAGCCGGCCTATCCACCAGACCATAGGAGCAGAGAGTGCATGCTTCCTTTCATTCGAAGTCCCAAAACAGACAAAACTAATCTCTCCAGCTAGAAAGCAGCCAAGTGACCACCTGTGACAAGGCAGGGATTCACGGGACGGAGCACAGGGGAACTTTCTGGGTTGATGACAAGTCCGTTATTTTGTGTGGCTGGCAACTGTACACAGCTATCAATACTCATGTAACTGAACACTTAGAGAAAATTTACTTCTTTTACATAAATTAAACTTAAATAAGAATAAACAATTTCCCTCTGTCAGCTATGAAATCCATCCTGTTTTCAGCAACCCACTTCTCTACATTCTCGAATAGAATGAATGAATGAATATAAACAACAAAAATATTCTTACTGGTCAACAATGACATAGTCGTTTTCAGAATATACCTTAGTCAAATTTCTCTTTCTATTGTAACTAAGAGATCCTGAAGATTTACTAATTATACCTTTTTTCTTACAGTGAACTGCACAATGCGAATTATTTCAGATGGATAGCTGCCTTCAAAGCCTGCCCTTGAGTTACCCCTGAGAAAATGCTCAGTAAGATCTTCAAGCAATCTCAACCAGAATGCCAGCCGGTGTGCACAGGACAGGGTCTGTTTAGGTTAGTTAGAACCTATTTAAAGTGACTGATTTGAGTTCTGGAAACTTGGCACATGTGGGGACTTTAAACGAGGCTTTAAAAGAAGGAGAAAGGTTTTTTTGTGCGTGCAAATACTAGGAAGAATTTCATCGATTTATTGATTTTTGTTTTTGTTTTGTATTTCCCCACTTGAAATAGTATCACCTGACCTCAAGAGGGCGCTATCTCCACATAGTTTCTCACTGGTTTTTCGACATTGCAAACAAAAATAATCGCAGTTTTCTTATATGCCTTTTCTTTGATTTGCTCCTCAAATTTGCACTTATTATCTCATCACGCCCTATTGGAAATGGTCAGCGAATCACACAGTACATTTTCTACCACGACTCAGTATTCAATTCCTCTCTCCTAACACAAAAACTTTTTTTTTTTTTTGTCATTTGTGAGAAGCTGACTTTATTTACACCATTTAGTCCTTTTTAAAAAATGCTGGTATGAACTATCAAATTGTTTTCTGAACCTGTTACTGCATTTCAAACTTCAGTTTTGAAAAAAAAAATGGAGTTTATTATCTAATATAATATTCAGTAGCCAAATATGGCTACTTAAATGAAAATGAAATAAGAAATCCTGCTGTGCTGTGTGCATTTAAGCACTCCACAGTCACACAGGGCCAGTGGCTCTCAGCACAGATTAATGCCTTTGCTTCATCACAGAAATTCCTGTTGGAGACTGGTCTTCTTAAGTAACTACAGCTATACTCACTTTTGAAGGAAAAGATAGAACGCATTGATCATAATGGTGATACAGGCAGAAAGCAAAGTCCCGTGCAATAATGTTTCACTTTGCTATACCAACTTCACATTATGGAGATTTTTGCTGGTTTTTAAGATCATCTCTGTTTTTAAAATCTCCCTTTTTTTTTTTAAGGAAAGGTGCAGGCAGGAATGAGGGTGAGCAGATAGGCAGGCAAGAAGGGAGAGGAGGAATAAGCATTTATTTTCTTTTTATTGAATATGGTATTATTTTTATTACTGATAGCTGTTCCTCAAGAGCCTAGGACTCGGAGTAGGTAGCCCTGCTCCTTCAGAGGTGCTTGACCTAACCACTGCTCCACCAGGGCGCGCCATGTCAGAGTATGTTAAAGTGATTTTCAGAATAAAAATCTCTGTGTAACTATTCATGTTAAAGGAGAATGCTTATTTCCTATTCCTTCTGTTTTCCTAAAGGGGAGGTAATATCTGTTCCCCTAGAAGATAAAGAATTTTCAGTCCTTGGATGTTGCCAGTAGAACTGAGGTTACCAAGAGGGAAGAGGGTGAGGTGCAGGAGCAAGGATGGTGGCCCAAAGGTTAGTGGTGGGGACTGCTAGTAATTTAGTGGTGGGTGTGGTGTGCTGTCATATATACGAGGAATGGTGAACCTACACACATAGGCTTATATTATTTTGTAAATAAATCCTCAATTGAAAGCAACAACATGACCTGGCGCAAACACACCTGTTTTACATTTTATTTCCTTTCTCTTTCTCCCTCTGGGAGGAGGAAGGACTTCTGTGGGTGACATTGGGAGGGGGAAAAAAAATCAGCTTCCATGTCTCAGTCCCTTCAGGATTTTCTATTACTTTGTGAGAGTTTGGGGTCTTAAGGACACAGGTCCCCTGCTGATCAGTCCTATAAATTTTTTTTGTAGGGAAAGAAACATTTTATCTTATTTTCATTTAGTTGTTCATTTAGGTTTCCAGCCCCCTAACTCGCCTTGCCCTACCTGCCCCCCAACCCCAACCCCAACCCCCCTCCACCCCCGGACCCAGGACTTGAACACAGGTACATGTGGCCTGTGCTTCTCTGTAGGCAATGACCTAAGTGCTGCTCTACCAGGGCCCATCAGTCATGTAGCCTCATTTGCACATTTAGGAAACCTCAAATAGACCCATGCTCAAGGCACAATCTCCAATTCAGCCTTATCGACAGTAGAGACTAGAATTTCCTCCTTATACAAGTGATTTCAAACCTTGTCTCTTGACACTTTTGAACCTAGTAACATACTAATGTGATGAGGAATCAAGTCCAATTATTGAAAATCTGTGTGTTTAACCATAAACCTTGTGTATTCACATTTTCCCTGTGCACACATACCTCAGCACCACCCCTGGACACACCACTGCTTCCTACAACAAATGATCCTCCCTTCTTTGTCCCTTGAAATGAAGAAGTGTGCTTGAGGAATGGAAGTGGATTTTTCAGGGTAAAAGGGGAGACCATATTTTAGTGTGGAGTCAGTGGAGCGTTGAGAAAAGACCTTATCAGATAGACGCTGTGACAGAATTAGTTCATTCATCAAGGAAACCATTGTTTGTTTCTCATAGATCTTAAGTGACAGAGTGGCCATGTTATACTTCTTGCAGTGTTTTACCTAGTTATTTGCAGGAGAAGATACAGAAATAGTAACCATGTGGGAGAAGAATGAGAGTCCGCTCACCTGACCCAGGAGACCAGCTGGATACACCCACCTGTTGGTTTAGAATCTTCTGTGACCAAATGACATCCAAAGGCACTGTGGTTATTTTTCTTTGTTTAAATGTAGGTTGGTCATTGTCAGGAATCGGAATGTGCTTATTCATCTGTCGGGTTGGTAAATATGGAGAAGGGAGAAAAAACCAGATTGCTTTGAAAATACAGTAATCCCCCACCTGTCATGGGAGTTAAGTTCCAGAGACCCCCGCAATTGGTGAAAATCCGCAAAGTAGTGGTGTTATAATTTGTTATTTATATATATATATTTTAAAGTTTATTGTCGGGCTCGACTCCGGTGGTCAGGGATGAAGGAAGGGCCTGCAAGGGATTGAGAAATAGAAAGAACGAAAGAAAAGACCAAAATAGAAAGAAAGCGGGGTCAGGGGATAAACTATTGGGGATCTGTCACCCCAAATAGCCACACTGAGTCACTGACTCCTCTGGTATTTATTGTCATCACACAAGGAAGTCATTCACAGAAAAAAGACAAGAAATAAATCAGCCATTCTAACAACCATTGTTTACAAAGTGATTTTACATTTAAAAGGTTTTAGTTAACTATCTAGTTTCTAGGTTTCTTCCTGAGCTTCAGCAGGGAACCAAAACCTCCCTGCCAAGGTTTTCCTTGCAGGGGTGGGTACCTGGTTTTCCAGGTGCCTGGGTTATTGTTTTTCCCCCACTGAGGCATTGCTTATCTAAACCAAGCTTCCTCTTTATTGATCCCAGCACTTCATAAACCTTTCCTCCTCTCCTATACACCCTTCCCACACTCTTATACACTCTTAAACCTACGTAATTTTAACAACATATAAAATTCTATGTGGGTACTCACCAATGAATTATACAAAATCCCGCAATGTAGCGAAAATTCTGTGATACAGAACTAGATACATATTTTTTAAAAACCCGCGATACAGTGAAGTCACGACAAGTGAACCGCGATAGAGGGAGGGACGACTGTACTAGAACCAGAATCAGAACACAAAGGACCAATGAGCTATTTTTTTAGTCTATAATATTTACCTAGAACAATACTGATAATTAAGATAATAGATAAGCCAACAATCTCAAGATAATAGTCAATGAACTGTTCAGCCTTGACTTGAGAGTTTTGGAAGATGAAACGTCTGGAGGCTTCTGCCATTGTTATAGAGGTGGTGATTAATCACAGCAGGTAAACAGCATAATAAGGGAGGACATCCTATCACCTGAATGTGAAGAAGGAGGGAAAGGAGAGGAATCAGCAAGGGAGTGGAGAGTGAGGGCACAGAGGAAAGGATTTGCTAGCATATTGTGTGTTAACTATATTCTCCTTGTGGAATCCAGTCTTATTTTGATCACAACCTTGCAACCTATTTAAGTGTGAAACACAAGTATGCAGGATGAGAGCCATTCAAGATGATGGATGGTTAAGATCTGCAGCTCACCCTCTCCCCACAAACACAGCAAAGCACATCATAGAACCAACTATGGCCTTTGAAAAGGAACAGGGACCAGCATTTCCACAAAGAAAAAGAGTAAATCTCCATTAAAAATATGAGAAGCCAATCTGCCTCTGCATTCAGGCCACCCTGTTTGGAGACCTTTGGGAGCTAGGGACCAGTGATAACAAACTCTGTCCTTGGAGCTAAAGGACTTGTCCCGTCAGTGAGTGTCTCCACATCTGGAACCTGACCCATGAGTGCATACGACCTGTGAAACAAGGAACGAGAGAAACCTCATTTTTGTGGGTTACGCTAAAGACCACAGGTTCTGGCTTTCTAGATAATCCTCTGGCAGTGAAATAGAAACCTTGGACCTACCAAGTGGGACCTTGGCTGGAGAGGTTTCTGTGAGTCTGCTGAGACCTAGGAAGAAGTTAAATGTCAAACAGAATAGCCGAAGACATTTAGGGTGTGACCTTTACTTATGCATTACCCAGACACACCCGACACACCCAGCACACCCCACACCCGGGGGCTCTAGGAGAATTGCAGATTATACCTGGTGCAGGGCTAGTTAATTTGACTGAAACTTTAGATAATGGAAAATGATTGTGCCTGTAGAAAATTATTAACTGCCTTTGTTCTCTGCACCTCTCTGTCTTCCTGTATAAAATGCTGAGCTACCCAAGCAGATCACCATGAGATTTGGGTTTTCTTACTGCCCCCACAGTCGCTGTCTTAATAAATCTCAATCTCCTAAATGAATAATTTCTGGCATGTGTCTTTGATCTCATTGATTACTTTGTAATACTTGGTGTGGAAAATTAAAAGAACTTGAAGAGCAATAGAGCTCTGGGGAGGAAAGACTGGTCTTACAAGAAATACTAAAGGCATTCTATAAATTGAAAAGAACCCCACTTGCAAGCAGCAAGATATCAAAAATATAAAAGATGAGGAGGAGGAGGAAAGTAGAAATGTAGTTTTTTCAAATGAGCTCAAGATCAAGCTGTTTATAAGTTAAAAATGGTTATAAGCATTGAATCTTTTATACGAACTTCAAGGTAAACTCAAAACACAGATCCATAGAAAAATGAAAACAAAAATGAAGAAAACGAAAAGAGAAGCAAAACACAACATAAATTCTTTCAAAGCACACAAAAAGAGAGTAAGACAAAAGTATGCATGAGAAAAAGCCAAATTTCCTCTCCTCTAGTAGTGCTAATAGATTTCACCTGAGTTAATGAAAATAAACTTGGTGAAAGATTTTTCGGAAGACCCCCAGGTCCTGGGGGCCACTACCTCCAACCTATGTTACCTCCTTCAGAAGGGAGTATGTATTTTAAGAAGTTCTAAACATCTAATCCAAAGAAGTACCTCTATAGTAGAGGAATAAGACCAAACCAGGAATATAGAACTCTATTCTGCAACTCACAGCAGAAAAAATTTATAAAGCAGAATCCAGGAGAGGATGGACGGGATGCTGAGGGAATTAAAGTGTATTATTTTTCAAAGACTTTCTCAAGGATATCAATGTATTTTGCTTGAAGAGAAGACAGATAAGGAATAGAAGAGTTGTCTTCAAATGTTTGGAAAACTGTCATATGAAAGACAGACTAGGTTTGTCCTCTGTGTTTCTGGCAGATAAATAACCTGTGGTGGAAATTAGAGAGATGCAGATTTCAGCTCATTATCAGGAGAAACTTTCTGACAGTTCTAGTCTCATTGAAACAACATTTAACATTGGTGAATATCTTTACCAAGTTCATATTTGGCCTTTACAAATTCCCTTCTTAGTTTTCATTATAGGCTGTGCAAGCCATTTTCTCACAATAAGAACTGATGCAAGAAGTCTGATTTTATAGCTAATTTCGTAACAGTTGACTTCTGGATGTTCTCTGAAGTAAATCAAATGGAAAGCTGACATCAAATATTATTATTATTAGTAGTAATAGTAGTATTAATCACTAAGTCAAGAGTCTGGTTCCAAGATGGTGGACTTTGAATATACACTTGAAAATGCAGTTTTTTTTTTTGGAATTCCCAAGGCTTTTTCTTTGATTCCTCTTTCTGGAGTCACATTCCTTGTTTCTGAGATCTTAAATAACCTTTCAGTTAAAAACTTGAATCCAGGACAATGTTTTAATAAAAGGTTACCATTGAGTAATTGTTAAAACCACATGTCAAAGTTCTTTCCGAGCGTGTAGATGTATTTTAAATGTTAATTAATTCAACTTCACAGGAATCCTGACAGCAAAAATCGCCAGTACAAAGAGCCATCTCTCCCTCCTCCCAGCTTCATGAAAGGTTTTCCTATGGGAAATATTGGATGAGTGTATTTTATAATGACACATCATTCATTGTCAGTTCTTCTGATAGGGTTGTTTTGGCTTTGTCCACTTTGTATAAATGTTTAACAGCAGCCCAGAGCAAGATTGCCCAAATGATTTTCAGGACTGCATTGATAAGACTATGCCCAGAGGTAAACAGGATACTTCTCATCTCTGTGTCCTCTGCAGTGTTTATCAGATGAGGGTGAGCACCTGGCATCAAATCCTTGTAGTCTTTTTCCTTCGCATCAAGAAAAGACATAGATTGTAACAGCAGAAAGTTTTAAAAACCTTATCTGATTTCTGGTTCAGAGACTCATTTATACAGCACAACCTTCCCCCTCCAAAAGGACATCATCAATCAATAGAGAATAAGGTTAATATAAATGCTGACAAGAAGGAGATTGTTGGGTGCAGAGATTAAATGAGAAAATGAAATCAAAAGCACTACTTGAAAATCATATAGCATGTACATGTGTATGTTTAGAATATTACAGGTTAAACACACTTATACAGTTCTATGTCATGTCTTCAGGACACACAGATACTTTATATATGCATTTATGGCACATCCTAGTAGACTAGAAGTTAGATCAATTGTCTCCAAATGATACAGGTCACATACACCTGGATTCAAGTCCCAGGTTGGGAAGAAAGGACTAGTGTGAACAACTAAATGAAAAATATGAAATGGAATGCATTCTACACACCTGTTTTATTCAGTCTTAATATATGTAGCAATTTTGAGACAAATATTTTAAAAATGCCAGAAGTAAGCTTGATTTTTTTATACTTTTCAAGTCTAACATCAAACATCGATACCCTTTTCATTACCTTCTCTTGCACACCAAAACCCCATATAGTATTCAAATTAGGAAATTTTATTTATAAGGAATATAATGTGATAATGGTGAAAAATACAGTTAAATAGGATTAACAGCTAACACAAAGCATCACTGCAATAAATGTACATTTTCCTTTTTTTAAATTCAAGAGGTATTCATGGTTAAAGAGAAACCTCTGGTAGGTTACCTGGATAAAAATCCCACCCCCCTCCCCACACTTAAATATGTCTCTGTAGTTGGCCTTCTGAAAAATAATTTCTTAAAGTTATTTGTATTCTATAAATCCAATGTTTTCTGTAGTTTCATGATTTATGATGATAATTTTCTGTGATTATATAATGCCTTACTGTACTAATGACCTCATAATTCAACAGTTATGTCAATTATTCTTTTAAAACTCCACTTGAAAAATTATGAGCTGAAACTTAGGACTGGTTCAAATTTTACTTCTAATAAAGATCTGAGACATTTTTTTCTAAGAGCCTATTTGATTTCTACATTCAAAATAATTTCTTTTCATTTCCACTAACACAGACTTTTAAAATTTACACAGGAGTTGAAAATTGCTTTTTATGATTTTAAATCAATAAAATTCATGCATATCAAATAGTCATAGCCCAAAGGATATCTAATGAGTACAAGTTAGGACATTCTGTTTGGGGACCTGCAAAGTAGACTCCAACCACTGAACAAAGTCAACAGGAAACTATGATTCAGCCATGATACAAAACCAGAGCAGCTCTGAGGAAAGTCATGGGCACACAACATTTCTTTTTAATATCTTCATGGTCTATGTCTTTCTCCAACTCAAAGACCTTTTCTTCTTCAAGTTCCTCAAGAGGTTGTATTTCACCCGTCTAGTGAAAATCTGCTCTCAGTAAAGGATTTATGAGAAATTACTATCTCAAAAGACACGCATTTCACGGTGTACCCTGGTAGAGCAGTAGTTGGATCAATTGCCTCCAAAGAACAAGGCCACATATCTCTGAGCTCAAGTCCCAGATCCTGGGGAAAAAACCAGTGTGAGCAGTTAAATAAAGAGAAAATAAAGATGCAATTTCCTTCTCACTCTTCCTGCCTGCTTGCCTACTCACCTTCATTCCTGCCTATCCCTTTACTTAAAAAAAAAAAAAAAAAAAAGCCAAAAATCATACACGTTTTAATGAAGTAACAACTCTAGTGGTGGTTGATGTCTCAGGATTTACAAAGATTTCATTTCAGTTCCTAGAACATTCACTTTCTAGTGACATCACTTTATATCTTCAAACTTGAAAGGATACAAAATTCCCCCAAATTGCCTCATGCAAGGCTAGAATATATGCAATAAAGCAATGTGAACTTCTTTGAATTGGAGGCATTTTTTCACCACACATTTATTATTAATTGTACAAGCCATTTGCTGTTCCTTTGTTTTCCTTCCCAACATGGTGGGATGAACTTTGTAGCAGGTGAGGCATATAATATATGAAGTACATAGTCGGTGGCCCATTACCGTCCTGCATCAGCAGGGAAATGGCCTCCTTGATCAGAAGATACAGAAGCAGGATGTCCAAACTGAAATAGAATTTCTGTTTTAATTTTGATAATGTTCAATACGTTTTCTACTAGTATAGAGAAAGCAAATCCAAATTCAGAAAGTTTATCCCAGGGGATGTTCCTCAACACACTTTTGGGGTCATAGGCAATGGATCACTATAACCAGCTTGTCACCAGTGGATCTCAAGCCTCAGGGGAGCAGCCCAGTGTCCTCCAGTCTTTGATGTCCTTCTATGATCACATGCAATTTTCCACTTTAATTCTCTCTTTCCATAGCCATCACTTTCCCATAACATGAAATCATAACATGGGATACTCAGTAACCGATTATATGTGATTTATGTTCCAGAGCATATTACAAGTACTCTGACTATACCTCAATAATTCTTATAGTGCTTAACTTACTGCTACTACTATCATTATTTCACTTCTCTAATACTCCTAGTATTTCAGTAACTAACCTTAGGCAGATTCTTCTTTTCTTTTTTTTTCTGTAAGAATACAGCTACCAATCGGTCACAGTATAACTACCTTTCAGATCAAGTGTTGATCCTCTAACACATGAGCTTTAACCCTACTGATTTTTTTTTTCATCCTCTGATAACTAGCCGTAATAGGCTCTCTTTCACCTGTGGGGTAGGATCAGGAGGATTTAAGGCAGGACTTGAAAGCATAGTTACCAAGTATTTACATGGATAGTGAATACTACATGTGGTTACTTCTATTACTTGCTCCTAGTAGATTATTTCATTGAATGAGGAAACATAATTTAGAATCTTTAAAAATTTCACTTAGCATCAACACTTCCAATTCCATCCAGATTTTTGCCAAAGGTACAATTTTATCTTTTTAAATCACTGCATACAATTTCATTGCGTACCTATCACACAGCTTCTTTATCCAATCATCTGTTGACATTTAGATTGTTTCCATGTCTTGACAATTGTGACTTGTGATGCTATGAACATAAGGATGCATACTGTTTTTCCAGGGAGTGTTTTGTTTTGTATTTTATTCTTAGGGTCTATGCCTAAAAGTGGAATTGTGGCTGAAATGGTGGCTCCATCTTTATTTTCTGAGGACTCTTCAGACCATTTTCCAAAGAGGTTGCACTACTTTGTTTCCCCATCAATAGTGTAGGAAGTTCTTCTATCGCCACATAATTTTGAAGAAACGTAGTTTTGTATTGCCCTACTTTTTGAGGTATTATTCTGTGGCAATCCATGACTAGATGACTATTTCAACTTTCCCAAAAGATGTATTTTTTTATGTAAAAAAATAAAGCTTTAATCAAGGCCAAATAGTAAGCTAAACTTTACCCTTCGAAGAGAATATGACTGGCAGACATCTTAGGCTACTTCATAGTCCAACTCATAGTGATCATTGCTGAGTGGTGGTTAAGGACATATCTGTGGGCATAAATGGGATTTGCTGACACTGCTGATGTCATCTGAGCATCTGTATTTTAAGTCCACAATGTGGTTGATCAAGCAATGAATCTTCAGAGTGCTGGCAAAGACTGCTTCTGTTCAAGATGTCAAACAATTTTTCCTCTTTGTGACTCTGTGAATGACGTCTAGCTGAAGCTTTAAGTGGGGGAAATAAAATCAGAGCTGCTAATTAAGTTCTTATTTCAATATTAGACCTATACAGCCAAGTTCAAAATTGGTTGTTAAGGCAAAAATGTCTCCAGTGTCTCCAGACCAAGTTAATTTCTTTGTTTGTGTCAGGACCTGTGGCATTGTTTTCTTTTTAAAGCAGAATAATCATTCACTTCCAGGAGCAGTCATATAATTAAACAGAATTGCTTTTCAGTTTTGTCTTGATCTTTAGACCCAGGAATGATATCTTATTATAATGATTGACAATGCTTTCCACATGCATCTAAGTTTCTTTTAACTAAGTTATACAATAGAAGGAAATATAAAATATTCAAATGGGATAAACTTGTATTTGTGTTTGTCTCACATATAGGAAATTGTATTGATTCTCCCCACCAAAATAGGAATAGTAAGGGAAAAATTAGCTAAATTGATGTCTAAATAGCCATCTGTCTTAGCCTGTTGTATGACTTAAATTGATCACTTCCATCTGCTATAGCTGAGGGTCCTGGAGGCACTACTTTCAATGTCCTCTATAATCCAATATTGACCTGTATGACATTAGTTTTCTTGTTGATCATATGAAAACAATAAAGGAATAAGCTGTCAATACTAGTTTAACTATATCTGAATGTCTGCAACTAGAAGTGAAATTTCCTGAGACTTCCAGGTAGTTTATGTTGAAAATTATGTACTTCAGTTGGCTTAGTTTCATCACATCACATCCACATCAATAATGTGTATCGGACACAGAGCTGCATAACTTCTCATAGACTCTCAGAGACCTGCCAATGTTGCTTTAAATCTTCCAGTCATCTCACTGTACATCCTAGCTTAATCATATCGGTCTTTAATTTTCATTTGGGAGTTTTACTAATGATAATACATTGTACACCACTGTCTAGCAAACACAGTAAAGTTACTTTAGTCACTGTAGATAATTTAAGCTACACAAAAGTAAAGACTTTTTTTTTATCTCCAGTGGGAAGTTGTGCTAAGAAATTTTGTGACTGTGTCTCAAAATAGAAGTTTTCTTCTTCATCTCAGACAATCTGGATCTAAACTGATAGATTAATTTTGCACATTTCCTTCACATCTCTTTAATCATCAAGGTTAAGATGAATTCAGTTGATATCTTAGTCCGCTTAGTGCCTAAAGAGTCCACTCACTTTTCAATAGTGGTCTATCAATGTTGTAACTAAACTAAGAAGATCATGACCGTTTCCTTCATATAATATTTCCTTCTCATAACCAGGTTGCATTCGAAGCTCACACTGCATCTAGAGTGCCCTTTACTACATCATTACAAGCTGAGACTGTAGAAAGAAGGAAGCCACACCCCCAATTTCTAGCCACTGTGGACCAACAGTGGCCACCAAGCCATCAGGTGCCTGGCAGTCTAGATTGGCTGGAAGCTACTGACTAGATAAAAGGACTTTCTCTTTTCACCTGAAAATGGAACTCTATGTGCATTGTGCAATTCTGTGTGTTGCCCATGTGAGGAATTCACAAATGGATAACTGAATTCTGTTAGTAATTCCTATTCTAATTTACACCTCCCCCTCACCAATAAAAGTGTACCCCAAAAGTATTTTGGGGCTCAGATTCTATATCTGGCCCACGCATAATAAAGCTGTCTTCACTACTTCTAAAAGAGCACCGTTTGGATTTGCCAGTTGAGAGAGAAATCTGTGACAAGACAAGGCATAAAATTGTATGAAGCTTTTTCATATAGTCATTAAAATGTGACTGACAGTCTCACATATTAGCATTCTCTGTGGAGTATTCCTTGTTATAATCAGTGAAGGGGAAGAGAGGAATTTCCTTTCATGCTAAAGATTGCTTGAATTCTTGTTTTACTTCAAGTCAAATAAATTAGGGGTAGGACAAGGATGTTTGCCTTCATGTGCAAAATTGTAAAGGTAGTTATTAACTGAGAGTCTTATAGACTCGATTTTTGCATTCCTTAAGATTTCTTGCATTTATCAATGCTAGGACATTTTTCAGTCAAAAATAGCCTTGTACCCCTTGTGTCCAGAAACGTTAAAAATCTTTTGCATGTTGCATGAAATTAGTTAATTTCTTGATAGAGTATCCTCTGGTTTTAGTCATCTTCTTCTTGGCAACTTCAACTTTTATCAATATTTTGATGATAAGGGATTAAGTAAGGGTCATACATATGGGACACAGGCATTTTTCAGTCTCTCACTGGTACCATTTTCAGATATCTAACCCAAAAAACTGTCTTTTGCAATCTGATTCTGCATTTTGATGGTCTCTGGAACTGATTCTATATTTAGTAATCAGTGCTGACTACCTTCAGTTTTTAATCTTGCTTTTAACCATTTAGCTTCCTCTCACTACCCAGATATAGTATCTGTTAATTCCTTTGAGAAACCTTTCTCAGTAGTTATCTCAATGCCTACATAACCTCAAAGCTCAAAGCTGGACTGCTCCTTAGTCCAGTTAGCTAGGTACCACCAGTTTTCTAGCCATCTTTTCTCATTTCGCTTTCTCCAAAACAAAGCTTTAGCCGTTCCACTGGAATCTGGGACCATGTCAATAATCTTAGTACGTCAACCATAACACTTACACTCTTTTGGATTATTAAAAACGCACACCAAACTCCTTAAAGTTGACTCAAAAGAATTTAATATAATCAACAGGAGAGAGAGAGCTCACAGTACACTCTGGGAAATTCAAGGTTTCTAGGCACAGCTTCCAGATTTCTTAATTACACAGAATATGCTTTGTTTCTTGATGGTGAATTGCAAAGACATACACAAAATGCCTTGGTCTCAGAAAACCTACAGTTTCAACCCAGCAGGAATTTTTTTATTTTATTTTAATATATAGCACTCTGGTCATGTAGCCAAAAGCAGGCTACTTAACTGAGATGAATTACAGAAATGATGACAGCATAGTAGAAACCAGACAAAAATCATTATTTTGCATGTTTCCTATAAAGAAGCCTGCCCAACTTGTACCTGCTGCCTCATTCCTGTGTTTCAGAATTGTAACATGGAAGCACTTCAATCAACAGAGTACATTTCTCCCGACGTGGCCAAGGGTTTACACTGTGGTTTCAGGTCTCCCCTAGAGATAAACACAGGTTAGAAATAGACTAACTGAGATTAACTTTGTAATTACACTCTCGCTTTGTGACCTACAGCAAATTGCCCAGCTTCATTGTAATTCAAATTCCTCCTAAACAAAAGCACATGCCTAAAAATAATGTGTTTGTATCATGATTAAATGCAATAAAACATGTACGCTGACTATCCCCGGTGTTGGGCAAATAGTAAAAACAACTCGAAAAATAAAAGTGGTGCTGCCCTATGTGTAGTGTGCTTGTCATGATCAAGGTACTATTTTAGGTGGGTGATGTCACTCTGACACCTTAATTTGGCACTGTGACTCATCACTGCTCCTAATGGAAATCAGTCTGTGCCTGAAATCAGAAAGGAAATATTCAAGGAGTCAGAATTGTGAGATTTATTTGCCTGTTATCTCCAGCCCAGAGCTTTCCTTTCCCTTGTTACCCCTAATATTTATTTTATTTTTTGATAAATGTAATTCCCTCTTGACAGAACTGTTCTGGCCATTGCACTGGGGCTCTGCAGAGAATAACGTGTCAGTGTATGGTTAGCTTTGTTAAAAACAAGAGATGCCGGTAAAAATAGCAGAGACTTTCTCTTCTTTTGAAATAATGCACACAGTGCAAGATCTGTCCTGCAAAGGTAACTACATTTGATTTGCATGAGGAACATGGGCAATGATAATTTCTAGTACTCACTCCGTTCATTTATAAAATGCAGTTTGTTTTGAATTAGATATATGACCTTTGGTCTTGGAACATACCTATCTTGTCTGAATGTCCTCCTCCTGCTTGTCCCATCTTTCACATGGGGTTATCATCCTCCCTTACCCAGGTGTGCTTGTATTTAGAGGGAAACCCTGCACATGGGGGCTTGGTTGATTTTGTGGGTTAAAAGCCTCTGGGTGAAGTAGGAGGGAAAAGGGCTGAGGAGCCTTCCATGTCAAGCCCTGATGTGTGCCAAGCACAACAGGTCAATTGCACGTAAGCTATTTGTAAAGTGAAATTGCACTAACTTAGACATTTAACTTAACTATGCTCAAAAGTTATTGCTATGACCCCCTTTTCTAAAATAAGGCCTTATACGGAACTTTAATATGTAAAACATGTACTGATGAAATGTTCTTATTAATGCAGGGTTAAGAGGCCTGGAGTCCTTTCTGCTCAAAGCACATCCCAACACTGGGCTTTCATTTGGAAAGTATTAAAGCCAGAGATAGTCTGTAGGATAAAGTTCTCATAGAAAGAAAAGAATAATACAAATAAGAGTAATACTAATACTAATACTAATACTACATTATTCTATTCTCTGTTCTAAATCATAGCGCTGGAAAGAGAAAGCGCTTTAATGGTCACAGTCTGGGGTCACAAGCTCACACATCTTTAGCTTCCTCTGTGTGGTACAAACACACAGCCCACTGGAAGAAGACAGGACTTGAGTTCAAATGCAGAGCACATCACTTGACTGAAACCATCCCAATTTGTTTTTGCTAATATGCAAATAAATAATCTACAACACAAATTGAGTGGCCGATTTAAATGTTTATTAAGTTCACTCTCTTTACTGTGTAGACAGGAAACAGAGATCTAGAGAGCTGAAATAATATATTTAAAATTTGAAGAGGACAATTTGATATCTAATGAAACTTAAACATACATAGTATTTGAACTGTGTCCTAAACAAATACACACACAAATATTTCTTTAAACAGACAGATGAATAAGCACATCCTGCTGATCAGGTGCTAAGCCAGTGGGTGGGGCACAAACATATAAAAGCCCAAGGACCCAGGTTCACAGCCCAGCATTGGGGTTGTTAGGAAGTTGAAGGCAGAGAGGAGAGTTGGGGCGGGAGTAATGGGGGATTGCAAGAGCTGGGGGTGGAAATACCATAAATAAATAAACAAAAGTGCTTCCTCCTTTCCTCCCTTCCTTCCTTCTGTCCTTCCTCCCTCTCTCCCTCCATCCCTCCTTCCTTCTTTAAAAATGTTTCTTACTCCTCTCTCTTTAAAGATAAATAGATAAATAAATAAATAAAATCAAACTCTCATTTCCAAGACCACTTTTACCCTTCATCTCAAGACTATAGAAAATAATCTCAAACTATTTGAAAAGAGAAAAACTGTTTGAAAAACTATTTTCAACTGTTGGGGACTCAGAAATTATAAAATTATAATGAAATAAATCACTGGAAAATTTAAATAGTAAAAAGACCTGCTGTGTGGAAAAGCCAATTTTAAGAAGTTCTGAGTCAATGCACATTAAATGACTCTCAAATTATTTTACAAATTCCTGAATGTTTATTCTAATTGCTGTACCTATCTCCTTCTCTCCTATGTATACTAGAAGAAATCTATGGAGACTGGCACTGGTTTGTAGGCCTTACTTCGAGTACCGTTCTCTATAAAATTTGAGTTTCAACCATAGGGTCAGTTTAGAATTCTGATGCAGGTATTTGCCAGTACTTGCCTTGGAGAGTCCACAACCATGTCCTTTAAATAAGGAGCATGGATTTCTTATCTGGAGGTGTCAATGGTGATGTCACAGCTGCCTTCTGAAGGCATATTTTTTTTTTTAAGAACAATAGTTGGAGCTTTTTAAAAATGCTTTGTTGAAGAGATTTTGCATTACAGTATTATATAAATTTTAGGTCTACAACATTGTAAAGCAACAATTATTCATTGCAATCAATTTACCATTTTAAGTTCAATTCTATCTTTCACTGTAATATTGCCCTCTTTTACCCAATTTGCCCAACTTCCTTCACTCTTCTGGTAATTAGTAATGTGATCTTATAGACTAAAAGTTAATTATTTTTTAAAATTGAGTTCATCCTTTGGTTTCTCTGTAGACCATATATGAGTGAAATCATACAAAATTTGTCTTTCCATTTGGCTTATTTCACTAAGCATAATACCCTCCAGGTCCACCCATATTGTTGCTAATAGCAGGGTTTTTTCTTATAGATGAGTGGCCTTCCATTTTGTATAAATACCTCATCTTTTTCCACTCATCTGCTGATGACTACATTAGCTGTTTCAGCTCTTGGCTACTGTAAGGAATGCCAGAAAAAATATGGGGGAATTAGTATTTGTGTTTTTAAGGTAAATACCCAGAAGTGGGAAACCTGGATCATATAAAATTTCTGTTTTTAATTTTTTGAGGCATATCCATTCTGCAGTACATAATGTAGGCACCAACTTATGATTCCACCAATATTGTGTGTTTCTTTGTCTTCACATTTCTCCAAAATTTGTTGTTTCCATTATTTTCATTAGCAGTCATATCTCATTATTCTTTGATTTTCATTTTCCTGACAGTGAAAAATAATGAATATTTAAAAAATTTGCCTTTTGACCATCGGGGTGTCATCTTTGAATAAGGGTCTGTGGACAGCCTCTGCTTGTTTTTAATCTGATTATTTTTATTGCTGTTGTTGAATTTTATGAGTTATTTATCTATTTTGAATATCACCCCTTTGTCAGGTGTGAAAATATCTTCTCTCATTCAGTGGGATAGCTTTTTGCTTTAATGAGTATTTTTCTCATGGTGTAGAAACTATTCGGTTTGATGTAGTCTAATTTGTTTGATTTTTGTTTCCCTTGCATTGGGAACAGACTCTTCAAAGATTTCTCTAAGGTTGATATGAAGGAGCATGTCACCTATGCCCTTCTATATCTTTTATGGTTTCCGGTCTTGAATTCAAGTTTTTATTCCATTTTAAATTAAATTTTATGTCTGGTGTTAGATCGTAATCTAGCTTTATTCTTTTGCATATGGCTGCCCAGGTTCCCAAACCATTTATTGAAGAGACTATCCTTACTTCAGTGTATGCTCTTGGCTGCAATGTCATGCATTAGTTTTCCGTGTGTGTGTGTGTGTGTGTGTATTTCTGAACTCTCTTCATTGATCAGTATACCTGTCTTTATTTCGATGTCATGCTGATTTGATTACTGTTGCTTTTTATTATTGTTTGAAGTCAAACACCATGACACCTTCGTTTTTATTTTTTATTTTATTTTCCCCCATGACAGTTTTTGCTGCATTGCTATTTGCAATGCTGAGTTATTTTTCTAATTCCAAATATATTTCATGATATTTTTGTTTTATTTCTGTCAAGGTCACTGCTGGGATTTTGATCGGGATTGGAATGAATCTATATATTGCTTCAGGAAATACGGCCACTTCAGCAATGTTGAGTCTTCCCATCTATGACCACTGAATGTCTTTCTCTTTCCCTGTGTCATCTACTTCTTTTAAAAAAGTCATCGTTTCAGTGTAGGCCTTTCACTCCTTTGGTTAAATTTATTCCGAGGTATTTAATTCTTTTTGATGTATTATTATATGAATTTTTCATCAATTCTTTTTTATTTTTTTTGTTAGTTCATTATATGTGTATAGACAGGCAACAGACATTGTGTGTATCAATTTTGTACCCTGCTATTTTACTATATTTGCTTTCTACTTCTAATATTTGCTATAGTCTTTGGTATTCCCTCTATATGCTTTTATGTTATCTGGAAATTGTTATGGTTTACAACTTCTTTTCCAATTTGTAGAAATTTTATGCTCTCTTCTTGTCTAATTGAGCTGGCTAGGACTTTTAACACTATACTGAATAGAGTGGTGAGAATGGGTATGCTTGCCTTTTTCCTGATTTTAGAGAAATTGTTTTCATTATGACATTATTTGTAGGGTTGTAATATAAAGTTTTTATTAGGTTGGGATACATTCTATCTATATCCATTATTTGAGGGGTTCCATCATAAAATCTTAGAGAATCTTGTTAAATTATTTTTCTACTTTTGTTGAGATGATCACGATTTTCATCCTTTCTTTTTGGATGTGTTTTATCACACTTATTTGCATGTGTTGACACACTCCTGCATGCTGGAATAAATCCCACTTGATCATTGTGGCTTAATCTTTCAATATATTGTTTAATTCAGTTTGCTAGTGTTTTGTTGAGAATTATTACAATTACATTTATCAGTAATACCATTTTATGTTTTTTTTTCTTTTTTTCTGATATCCTTCTCTGGTTTTGGAATCAAAGTAGTGTTAGTGTTATGACATTTACTTGGGAATTTTCCTTCCTTTTCAGTTTTTAATTGATTTTATTGAAGGGCTATTGCATTGTTACTTTAAATTAATTTAAGGTAGCCATCATAATGAATCAACATCTGTATTTTATACTGTAAGTTCACCGCTATTTCAATTTTCCTTCACTGTTCAGTTACTCTCATTAACCTCAATTGCCTACCTACCTTCCCCCTTCTCTTCTTGCAACCACTTATTTAATTTTTAAGCTGAAAGTCTGTTGCTGTTTGATTTAGCTCATTTTTTAAAAAAGTCTACTTTTATTCAATTTATTTTATTTGTTTGCTTGATGTAAATATACATCATGTTTGAGTGATAATCTATCTCTCTCCTTCTGGCTCATCTCACCAAGCGTCATTATTTGGAGGAGTTTGAGAAGACTGGGTACAAATTCTTCTTTATGGGCTGGATAAAATATACTATTGAAGCCACCTGCTCTTGGACTTCTGTTTCTTTGAGAGGATTTTGATTGCTCATTCATCTCTCTTATGATCCATCACTCAGATTTTTTACTTCTTCCTGATTCACTCTTGGGACGTTTTATGCATCCAAGAATTTCTTCATTTCTTCTAGATTATCCAATTTGATACCATAGAGGTGTTTATAATACTCCTTATAATACTTTGCATTTCTATAGTATTCATTGCAATTTTTCCTTTCAGTTCTAATTGTGTTTATGTGTGTTTTTTCTCTTTGTGGGCCTGTATAAAGGTTTGCTTATCTTGTCAGCACTTACAAATAACCAACAGTTGGTTTCATTAATCATTCGATTTGTCTTTTTGATCTTTATTTTATTTATGATCTCATTAGTTTTTTTAAAGAAATAGTGCAGGCAGGAATGAAGGAGAGCAGGCAAGCAGGCAGGACGACAGAGAAGGAAGAAGCACGTTATTTTCATTTAGTTGCTCACATTGGTTGTGTCCCCCTGGCCCTGGGTCTTGAACCCGGGACCTTAGGATATATATGGGACTGCTCTTGGGTATACTAGACTGCTAAGCCCTCAGGGTGCACCGACTCTCATTCTTATTATTTCCTTCTTTCTGCTGACTTTTATTTTTATTTTTATTTTTTCTTGTCTCTCTCTCTCTAGTTTCTTTAGGTATAAACTTAGATTCTTCATCTGTGATTCTACCATAGGTGTATACTGCAATAGCTTTTCCTATAGTTGTTCTGCAGTATATTGCTTTTTTTCACAGATTTATAATCACCTCTTTGTCCTTGCAGTTGGTGTCTTGTTTTATAAAATTGTGACCCAAAAGATGATTGCTCTATATTAAATATTCATAAATGCATTGGGACTTGACTTGTGTCTTAATATATAGTCTGTCCTTGAGAATGTTCTATAGACCCTTACAAAGAATGTATATTCTGTTGTTTTTAGGTCAAATGCTCTGTAGATATCTATTAGATCCAGCTCATCTAATTTATCTTTTGAGATCATTGTTCCTTGTTGATTCCTCCTCCAAATGAGCTGTTTATTGCTATGAGTGGGGTATTAAAGTTACCTACCTACTACTACTATGCTGCTGTTGTTGTATCTGTTTAGGTCTATTAATATTTGCTTTATATATTTAAGAGCTCATTTGTTGCATGTCTATATTAATAAGGTGTGTCTTCCTCTTTTATTGACGTCTTTAGCATTGAAAAGTCCACCTTTGTCTCATTATATTTTTGGCTAGAAGTCCATTTATATAATACAATCGTTCCTTGCTATATCGCAGCTTCACTGTATCTCAGGGTTTTTTTTTTAAAAATATATCTAATTCTGTATCGTGGAATTTTTGCTATATTGCAGGATTTTGCTGTATACGGATACTTCACTAGTGAGTACCCACATAGAATTTTATATGTTGTTAAAATTATGTAGATTTAAGAGTGTATAAAGTGTTTATAAGAGTGTGGGAAAGGTTAATAAGAGTGTGGGAAGGGTTTATAGGACAGTAGGAAGGGTTTATAAATTAATATATACAAATAATTAAATAAATTATAACACAGCTACTTCACAGATTTTCGCATATCGTGGGGGTCTCTGGAATGCAAGTCCCATCATAGGTGAGCGATTGCTGTATATACATACATGTACATATAGCTCTTCTGCCTTTTAAAAAATTTCCATTGATGTGGAGCACCATTTTCTATCCCTTCAGTTTAAACCTACGTTTGTCTCTGTCACTTAGGTGAGTATTTTATAAGTAGTAAATAGCTGGGTTTTGTTTTTTAATCTATGCAGCAACTCTGTCAGGCTTCTGTTTTTAAAATTGTTATAAGTAGACAAGTATAAGGTGATCTGCGATATAGTCTGTCTCTTGGAAGTAATTCCAGAAATTAGAATGCAGAAACATTTAATTGGGACTTGACTAACGTGCTCTTTTTCCTTTGTATCTAGAAACAACTTTAGTTGGTCCAATAATTTTTGCATAATTAGTTGTTATTGCTACACAGACAGAATAGCATATTAACTCAGAGAAATTTTCAAAAGGACAAGGTAACACAATAGCAGTTAGACTTACAATTGCAAAAATTTTTAGTCCCTGTTCATACATTTAAAGTTAATTAGGGAGTATTTGTGGTTTAATGTTATTATTAATTACATTTTGATATTGATGACATTATTAAGCTGAAGCAAAACATAACCCCCCAAAATTATTAAGAAAATTACATTGATTTAAAATTATTCATCTTTAAACTTCAGTTTCACATTTTAGCTTAATATCGACTCATGGAGAAACTTTAATTTAAGCGATGAATGTTGGAAAGAAGAAAAAGGGATTTGAATGTTTGGCAGCTACTTTATCTATTCTATTTAAATAAGAACATATTAACAACTTTTCCTCTGAAGGGATGATATTGGATAATTAAATTTTTGAGGCTTGGAAGAACATTAAACCTTTCCTGTTCTTCAGAACTCATATTTTGTTTTGTTCCACCTCCTTATGCTTAAAAATATCTTTCCCCCACAAATAAATCATTCTTTGTTTCCTTCTCTGTAAAAAGTCAGGTCCTTCAAAAAGATCAGTTATTCTGGAGATCAGATTGACTTTCAAATAATATCATTAAGATTCTTTAATACAGGAATAAAATATTATCATAACTCCTTAAGGAAGAATATTTTAGACCCTTGTTCAAAGTCAATCACTATAATATATGCAGCATCTTACTCCAAATAGTAAAGCTACTTTTCTTAGAAAGTACAGATCATGGAGCTAGGCATGTTATCAGTGACCCTGTTTACCTACCCTAGCACCTTCCATTTTCAGGTATGAGAGGACTTTCAGACACTCAATCACACTGGCTTGGACAAAATTACCAGTGTATTCTGAGGCTCCCTTTTATCAATGCGTAGAAACTTAGATTTAATCTGTTGCCTTAATGTGATATATTGTGTGCTACCTCACTCATAAGCCATCTCTACCTGAATGTCTCATCCAACACACCAAGTGAAAGCAAAAACAAAACCCAAATCGAACAATTGATTCTCTTTGTGGGGTTCCTGTCATCGCTCAAAGAATTCATGATAAATTTAGATGAATGAGCAAGCAGAGATTTAATTAGAGGGTAAAGGGATGGAGCCGACCAAGGGAAGTTTGGACCCAGCTTGCTGTGCCAGTGGCCTGGGTTTTGAAGAAAAAAAATACATGGTGAGGAAAGGGGATGGAGTGAGGGGGTCAGTAGAAAAGGTTTCAGTTCCTGATTGGGCAAGGTGACATTGTCCTTTGAAGTTATTTGTGGTCATCTTCAACTTGTGTAAGTCCTTTGTTACTTAGTGGAGGATCTGTCCTGGTCACATATTACACATGTCACAAGTCAGACTCTTCCACTGGCTTTCCTTATCGATCTGGGTGCATTGCATGACCGGGTGCTGGCGCCAGAGGCAATTCACTGTTTTGATATCTGAACTTCAATCCCTGGTCTAAGGCTTGCTCTTGTGGGGGTGCTGACACTCTTCATAGTCGCTGCACTAGGACCTCAGTCAATATCCCCTCATAGACATCTAATGACCATTTTCCTAGACACTCAGTTGCCCAGTTCTTAATAGACTGTCCTCAACGCCAGTGCAAACTGACACTGACTCCCATTAATTTTATTTCCTTTATCTTCCTCTATATGCCATTTCTCTGTGTCCTTATTTGCAGTCATTCTTCTTTATTTCTCTCCTGGATTGTCATAAAAATCACCTACTTGGCTCATTTCCTTACAATCACTTCTTATATCACTATGGGATCAAAATTCTTCAATCTCATCTCTCTCAAAGGTTAAGATCAAGGTTCAATCAAATCCCCTTAGAATTTCTAGAATTTCTTTCTAGAAACCCTGGTTTCAACTTCCGCTTATATTAAGGAATCTTTCAACCATCCCCTTTTGGGCTAAAGCACAGTATTAAGTACCCAATGAATATACCCATTGTCAAGCAAAACACCTTTGTTTAATAGCCAAAGACTGGTTAATTAATACTGTATTGACATGACTTAAGGAAAACAAAGTCTTGAATATATTTTAAACACCTTACTTATTGACTAACCAGCAGTTATGGATGTGCTACATAAGAAATTTTCTAATGCACATTTAGTTTTTAAAACATTCTATGCTTTCTTAGTACAAGTTGCTTCCTCTGTTTAGAACATTTGTTTTCCATACATGTGTCCTTTCCCTTGTCCTCTACTCCTCATTCTTCATAAGATAGCTCAGCATTTTCCCTTCTCCCAGTGGGATCAGTCATATCATCATTATATACAGTGCCTCTTACTGTTTATTAAGACAATTCTATAGACTTTATTTGAGAAACATTTCCTTTTAGGAGACAATCATTTTTCCCCAGATGTGTATCCATGCTTTATAGATTAATCCATTCTTCTTACCACATCATAATGGAGTACTTGAAGAAAGTGGTAGGAGGGAGAAGCCAGTACACATTTCTGCTTTACCAAAGAGAACATTCTTACTGTGCAGGCTCAGAGTCTTCCAAAGGGGAAACAATTAACTTATTCTTGAACCAGCTTTGGGAATCGTAAATGACAGTCTTACTATTGGGGCCAAATAGGATGGGATGCCACACATCTATACTCTCAGCATTTCTGCAGACTTCAACAATCAACCTGGGATCAGACAGGCATGGAAGATGGAGAGCTGCTGACAGGATGGAATCACAAAAGGACATGGAATTCCTTTTGATGGCAGAGACTTTAAGAACAGAACTGTGAAACCTCTCAGAATGTCCCTCTTCCTAGCTCACCTGGAACCATCTGCAGAGATGGCTTGGTCTTTGATGTTTAAAAGCACTTCCTTTAATTAATAGCCATTCCTCAGGCTAAAGAAATGTAAATTTAATAATCTCATAGCAACTGGTTCTGTTCTTCCTGCCCATGTGGTCTACATCCCTCATGTTATTTCTCCTGCCTTCTTTCTCTAATGAATATATGAAATGCACTTCTTAATGCCTCAAGAATTCCCTCTTGAACCATGTCACCACTGGACCCCAGTGTACTCCAGCAACTTTACTATTCACAAGAGCTTAGTTATCATCCATGTCAACCCATCTGCACATAGTTCCCATAATCTTCTTTTCAGACTGTGCCAGAATGTCCTCAGGGATGACAAATTACTTCATTCTAATATAATTCTTGTGTGTGTAAATATCTGATAAAACTTTTGTTCCTTTGGGGGAATTAAATATGAAGCCATTAAACTGAAATAATGGTTTATAATTATGTGATTCTGAGCACTATTGGGCATTATTATAAATGGGCACTATTATACTGGGCACTATTATAACTACTTTACATCAATTAACTTTTCTCAGGAGCAAAACTTGATAAAGCATACACAAAAACAAAATAAAGCATGTATTCCTACTTTACTCCTTGTTTTGCTCTTAAAAATGGGCTATTTGATGCTTGCCTGGAAAGTGCTTTGGATAAGTCCTATACTTTCTGTGCTTCACTCCTGGAGAATGAAAAGTCCTCCAGCAATTTTTAATTCAAAGAATAGTCTCAGTTTAACGATTAGAATGTTCCTCCCACTTTAAACTTTCCAGAGAATTCAGGGAGACTCACAATCTTATTTTGACACTGCTGTATTAGCAAGTGTCCAAATGATCTACCTGTAAACTAACCCAATAGAAAAGTATAGGTAAGACACCAAAGTTTGTAGTCAGAGAACTGGATTTGAGTCTCTGCTCCATTCCTATGTGACCCCTGACAAGTTATTGTAATTCTCTAAGTCACTGATTCTTTTCAATGGGAAAATGAAAATAATCAGATAATCTATTTTATAGTGCTGATGAAAAGAATAAATTACATACTTCAGGTAAAAGAATTAATACAGGGCAGAGCAAATAGCACTCAATTTCAGCTGTCAATAAAAATCACCAAGCTATTATTGCTATCAGATGCCCAGTGTCAGAAATGTAGGCTATAATCCTGAGTGTTTAGCATCACATTAGGGCAGATAATAAGCTTTCAATTAGCTGGCAGTTTCAGCAGCTGGTACAGTTGCTGTAGTGAAATAAAGAGTATGTGCAAGGGTCTGTTCATCTGGATACAGCATATCCTATTAAACCTCATCTCTAAACTTGCATATCTATTTTTTTTTGACTCCCAAAAATTCATGCAAGATGATTTTCTTTCCTTAAATCTTGCCTCCAAAATCAGTCAAACAGAAGCAAAATTGGAAATTCCTAAGGAATAAAATATTTAAGTCTTCTCTATGGCTCACTTTTTGTTTTCCAAGTGCATAACTCTACCAAGTCCAATGACAATGTCTGGATTTTCAGACTCCACTGAAATAATTGCCTATTTTCTGTGATCTGTGATAATATTTTTCTCCATAAGTAGATACCCATCTATAAAGAACATGTTTCTTTGTGATCACTTCCTTTGACCCATTCAGAACTTTAGCATTGACTGTAGGGATTTCTTTTCACTTGAACAAGGAAAGCCTGAAACTTATTTTTGCATTAAACGTGTCATCTGTTCTTATATGATTTTTGAGGTATTAGTACTGTGGCCAGCTGCAGAAGTTGAAGACCACATCTGGTGCCAGCATGAACCTATTGTTCTAGATCTCTTAAAAAATGAAAATCTCACCAGTGATTTCAAAAGTGTAGAAGAATGTGGAAAATAAATTAACCTGTTGGGATCAAGTTCTTCAAAGAAATGATGTTTTGGCTTTATAACCACCCCAATTCAGTGTAAACTATTTTTTGAATACAGACTGCTGTAGTCCCAGCAACGTCACTGGAGGGAAAGTTTTATTCCCAAAGTCCAAGCATAAGAGTTGCTCAAGAAAAGTCTCCAAGTAGAGATTTTCTTCCAAGTTTATGTACATTAAAAATATTCTCCCATGTAATTTCTTATGATCAGTGCTACGAGAGGGTTGCCTCCCTCAGACTTTGTGTAGGAGAGAAAAAGAAAGGAATAAAAACTTTGTATTTATCCTTAAATTAAATTTATAACTAATCATTATTAGAAATATGTCCTCTCTGACAAATTAGAGTTGACTTGACTAGGAATAAAATAAATAATTTTCAGTTTTATCTATGTGTGTGTGGAGAACTCATTCACCACTTTCATTCATAAAATGATATTGTGCCATTTTTTGAGAACTTCAGATACTTTCCTACCTTAAAACCCTCAAAGTGATGTCAGCCTTTGTGTGGTAACTATTATTGAGTCCATGAAACTTAGGACACCTTTTAGGAAACTGTAAGATGATTATGATGCATGAACAACTACAAGCAAAAGATAATCTATATGTTGACTGATTCAACAGCCAATAAATATGAATTGCTTCTAAGTTTTAAGACCTAACCTATGTGATGGAGTTGTAAGAAGAAAGATGCATTCCCTACCCTAAAGGGAATTATTATTATTATTAGAGAAATACTAAAGTGTTCATATAGCAAATGTTCATTATAATTATTCATTGCGTTATGATATTTTTATGTGCTTATATTCATCATAAAACTGAACTCTTAAAGACAATAACTGATTCTTGCTCTTTCTCAATGCCTATCTACATATATGGATCTAAATAATTATAATAGTTATATGTGATATAATATTTCATAATGTAGATAACACTTATAAATACAATATATTCCCATACAGATATACATATTCATGACAAATTAAAAATGATAAAGCTTTGGAAATGTATTCATAATTTAAGTTATTATGCTGCAAGCTTGTTGGCCAATTTATATTCTGGAGGTCAAATCTTGAATATGTAAAAAGCTAAAGTTGAGCATTAATCAAGCTACTTTATAAAAAAATAACAAAAAGTTAAAAAATATTCTTCACAGGGAGCATGACTTTTCCAAAATGTGCTATAACACAATCACTATGCATAGCTAATTCTGAAAATGTCCAGGGGTTTATTAAAACACATTTCTTAAAAATTCTTTATATATATATATACATATGTATATACCTGTAATAATTGGTCTAGTTGAAGAGCCATCCAGTAGTGACAGATCCCATTGAGTAAGATTTGTTCTGAAGCCATGGTGCTTTGGTTTGAACTCTGACCCTCCCACCTCCAAACTGTTGGATCTTGGACAAGTTGCTCAAATTATCTTTGCTTCCATTTTCATAAATAAAGTATGAGCAGAGAGTATCTAACTTTGTGTAGTCATTGTGAAGACAAAATTCTCCAAATAATAGCTATGATTATTATCATCAATAGCAGCTGTAGAAGAGTCATGATGGTACTAGTATTAGGAGTATGAGCATTAGACTGAACATTCATGGTTCTAGGGTGCAGTTGAAAAGAAGAGAGGTAATTCAGTGTCCTCACTTTTCATTTATAATTCTCATCTTCCATGTAAATAGATAAAAGAAATGGACTACTATTGTCTCACGAGAGAATTGTGCTTGTTTCATACAGAGTCCTTTATTAGAATCTTCCAAAATGAGGTAAATGTGACAGTCTATGAGGACAGATCTTCTCTAAATGTATGAATGTTGACTTTCAATCATGTGAAAGCTTTTGTATAAAGGATAATGGCAGTGTGGATTTTGTGAGTCCAGAAAGGCAATAATTATCTCCAGCAGGATATGTCTTGGCTGTCTTGTCAGAAACAGAGTGTGAGTCTGGATTCCATACAAAAATGTAAATCATATTTTCCTATCTCACAGATGTTCATCTTTAAATTGAACCAAAAAATGACCTTTATTCATATTATGTCATTTAGCTAAAGCTTAAAAATACCAAAAATACTTTCAGACTATTCAACTTCAGGAAACCCAAATAGAATGATGACATTTCTTCTTTTCCTTACTTTGGTGTCATGGTGTTTGGTGTCATGAAGACCCAGACAAATTCCATTATGAAAATATGACTTTTAACATACAATGCATTTCATGAAATAGAAGGATATTAGATGCTGGATGTAGTTTCATTGAAAGGTTGTGACATTGATTCTTGTAGCAATGAAGGAGGAGGCGAAGCAATAGTTCTAGCTATTTTTGAGTCTATAAAATAAAAATAGTCATTTCCTATAAGATACTATGTCCATTAGAAGCTTAAGTTGTTCTCTGTTATATTGCTGTTTACTTCTATGCTTGTCTTCTGTGCCAGAAAATGAATTCTCTCAGATAAAGATCATGTCTTAAATCACTTAGGATTATGCCATAATCTAGTGCTTCACCAATAGTATGTTTCCCCCCAACAACCCCAATAAAAATGCATTTAATAGAGAAACATATGACCAAATTGTATAATTCACACATGGGATTTTCCCAGTCTTTATTCTGCTACTTACCCCATCTCCATTCCATGACTTTCTCATCTGACCAAAATATGATAGAATGCTAGGTAATGGTTTAGACAACTTTATTGTCAGATTCCCAACTGTGATTGACCTCATTGACTTAACTGAAAGTGAAGAGTTTCTAAAATCCATGTTGAGCAAGTTTCTGATTATCCTGTGAAAATCTAAGCATATATCTAGTTGTATGCTTCACTGAGATCTTTTCTGATTCATTACAAAGTCGGCCTGGTAGAGAGACTGCAGATGGAGTTATTCTAGCAGGGTCAAGAAGAATGTGTGAAAAAATTAGGAAAAACGTGCTCATTGCTTTATGAAATATCTTTGCAGCTCTGAGGAAACTCTAGCATATTTCAGACATGTAGAATATTGATTACATTCTCTTCTTCTCATCATTTTGTCTCAGCATACCATGTTTTTCTAGTTGGGACACAATAAGGACATGAAATGATTTTCCACTTTGCCACAAAACTGTCAGTCATACACCTACAGTATTTTTTTAAAGGAAAGGTGCAGGCAGGAATGAAGTGAGCAGGTAGGCAGGCAGGAAGAGAGAGGAAGACGAAGCATTTTATTTAGTTGTTCACACTGGTTGTTTCCCCATGGATCCAGGACTTGAACCTGGGTGTATGCGGCCTGCGTCCTTTAGAGGCAGCTAACAGTTATTCTACCAGGTGCACCAAACCTATAGGATTTGAACATCAGAATTCAAAGGAATAGTGACAAATAAGATTAAATTCAGCAATGAAAGCTATACAATTTTTGTCAATTTCTGAAATAAAACCAATTTTATAATTTTAGAATGAGGAAGAATTGTTTTAAAAGTTGTGCCTAATTAGCCTAATGCAGTTGGAGGGCTACTGTCTCTCATCTCATTAGGAAGTGTGTGTGGCTAACCTGAAGAGCAGAAGTGTGACAGGAAGGAGACGGCCATGAGCGCTATCCATACAAGCACACTATTTGCAACAAAAATATATAGCTTCTAACTTAAAACTGATCATCAATAATTGAAAAACATGCATTCTTTTAAAAAATATTTACTATTCTTCTGATCACAATGGCATATTATTTTCAGATACTGAAAATTGCATCACAGTCTATATTTCATGTCACATCCACCACCACAGTTTCAGTGTCCTTTTCCACTATCTTTTCCTCTCTTTCCTTCCTCCTACCCTATGCCCTTTTTGCCCCCTGCCCCACCAACCACAATCCTGTGTCCTGTTATTTTTCTTGAGATTTGTATACTAATTTGTTTCATTTCATTATACTCCACATATGGATGAAATCATACCATATTTCTCTGTTTCTTTCTGACTTATATAGCTTAACATGATCCCTTCCAGTTCCATCCAGATTGTTACAAAGAGCACAATTTCATCTTTTTTATTTAATTGCAACATACTAGTCTATTAAACATATACTACAGTTTCTTTATTCAGTCATCTGTTGTTGGACATGTAGATATTTAGACATTGGACATGGGAATTCCATGTCTTAACTAGTCTGAAGAGTGCTACTATGAACACAGGGGTACAGGTGTTTTTCAATGAGAGATTTTTGTATCCTCTGGTAAAGACCCAGGAGTGGAATGGATCAAATGGTAGGTACATCTTCATTTCTTTGAAGAATCTCCATACTGTTTTCCAAAGAGGTTGCATAAATTTATATTCCAACTCACAGGGTAGGAGGATTCCTTTTTCTCCACACCATCTCCGCTGTCTGCTATTTGATAGCGCCATTCTCACTGGTGCAAGGTGGCTTTTCTTTATAGCTTTTATTGGCATTTTTCTGATGCTAAGTGATGTAGAATGTTTCCTCAGGTGTCTGTAGGCCAACTGTGTGTCTTCTTTAGATAGATGTCTATTCAGTTCCTTTGCTCATTTTTTTCAGTGAGTCATTTGCTCCTTTATTGTTGAGGTGTATGAGATCTTCATATATATTATAGATAAAGCTCTTATCTGATGCATATTGTACTAATATCTTCTCTAATTCTGCGGGTTGTCTTTGGTTTTTGTTGTGGTTTCTTTTGTTGTGCAGATGTACATTCATTTTAAAAATAGGAATGCACTGAGAAATGGGAATATTTCTGGCTGTGAATTGTCTGTATTGTAATAGGAGATGAGGAGAGGAGGATTGTCACATGACAGTTGAAGGAAGTGGGAAAACAGATTGGTGAGGTAATAATTCAGGAAGAGTATTTTTAAGTATTTGGTGAAAGGAACAGAATTACTTAGAATAGTCTCAACAGCAGAGTAGGACTAATGGGAAGGTGATTTCATCCCATCAACGGGAAGTTGACTTTGTCTCAATCTATATTAATGGTATATACTATGATGAAACAAACTGTCTTGGCAATAGATGCATTGCGCATTCATCCATAAATATTTTGGGTACTCTAAAGGAGGCACAATGTGTTACTAGCTTAGTCTACCATCAAACAGAGTGGCTTTAGAAGGTCTGTGTGCGTCTATATTGCTAATTACACCAGGAGAACTGGCGTCAGTGAGACAGTCTGGGCTAGTTGGATGCAATGGGTACCCTGTCATCAAGGTCTCATCCAATTCTGCTGTTTTATGAGAATGGCTCAACAAGTTTCTTCTCACAGTCATTCTTGATCTCCCAGTGGAAAGGTGATCTGATCTAAGATAAAGGAAAATGAGAAAGAAAAACTCCAAACAAAAATTTAAGTAGAAAGGGTTGACTTTTGTCAATGTTCTCTCACCTCAACTTGTACTGACTGAACTTTCCTCTGCCCTGTGCCTGCCTCCTAGACTTAATTTTCTGGGCAGTTTGCTTTACCCCCAGGTATGTCTTATTCAAATGCCCCTTAATTCTAATTCAGTTGATTAAATAAACTACAAATTAGAAACAAGTTTATGCTCCCTATACTGTTTTCAAGTATCGTTATCTCTCAACTATTCAAGGAACTCTTGTATCTGAAAATGATATCCTATGCCAATTCTAGTAGTTTGCATTTTTTAACATGTGCCATAGCAGTGGTTTAATCTGCAACCAAATGGGAAACAAAATCTGCCAGTCTTCCAATATAGAGCAGCTAATAGGGGACAGTTAGGCCCTAATACCAAGCAAGTTGACAGTCAGCAAAAAGATGTTGACCAGGAAGGTACTAGGACTTGGCCCATGGAAACAGAGTTCTGGGACTGAATCCAGGAGAAGAAAACATGCAAGTCAGCAATTAAAGTTGGAATACTAGGCAGGAATGAAGTCATCAGAAGTCAAAACAAGTCTAGACAAAGGAATTACAAAAAAGAAAACATAACAACAAAAGTCACAGTGGAGCAGATAACAAAGCTAAAATACAGCTGAGCAAGGGGTCTTGTGTCTTCGGAATACTTATGCGCCCCCACCCCCCCCGCCCCCCGACGCCGAGGTGAGACTTGGTTCTAGTGTCCGGAGCAGGGATGCTGGAGAGTTCTGTGGTTCCAGCTTTAGGACAGAACAATGTAGATAGATCATGAGTCCATGTGAGGCACTGATGCTCCTGAATTTCTAGTGCCTAAAATTTGAGAATCTGCTCTAGACAGTTAGTGAAGCTTCTTCATATTAGCTCCTGTCACACAGATGTTCAAATACATAAAATACACGAAAAATTTACCAAACAAGGGCCCATTCGAAAGAGCTGAAATGTTATCTTCTTGAGATGAGAGCAACAAAAACAAATGAAGAAATCACTTAAAAACAAATACACAGCAATACAAGCATTTTGGATTCAACAGATTTGTAGAACCCACCACTTGCACCGCTGCCCTAGACATTGATGTCAACAGCTTCAGCATCTAAAGGAAAGAAATCAGAGAGTAGGTACCTTTTTCATCACTATTTTTTAATACTGCCATTTGCCTCAGTCTTGGTCTGCTTCCTTTGGCCTTTTCCATCATTTTGCATCTACCCTGTTGTGTCAGAAAACAGATTGAATTCTTTGCTGTCAGAAGAACCCGAAGCAGGTCACCTGAGATGTCATACACAGAATTTTGCTGCTGAATTTTTAAAGAAAGTCACCAGCAGGACTGAAGGCAAGCAGAAGCAGTTAGGCAGAAAGAGAGAGGAGGAGGGAGCATTTTACTTATTTAGTTGTTCATTCTGGTTGTCTCAATCCACGCACCCACCTCCTGGGGTGCACGTGGACTGTGTTGGGTGGATTTAACCATTTAGCCACCAGGGCGCATGAAGATGTCATCAACATTTTATCACTGTGCATTCCAAGGTCTGCTGGTTGGCCTAGCTGTAGGAACACATGACCTGTATTTACATGTGCTTCCTACAAGCTTTCTTGAGTTAGAACACACCTTTTGAATGCAGAAAACACATGGAGTGTAGAGAGTATGTCTATCTGGCAATGTTTGGGAATTAGAGCTCACTGATGGCTATTGTTTATTACGGTTACTATTTGACACTTTCCACAGTAATCTCACAAGTAAATATTGTTATCCCTATTTTACACTAGAGGAGACACATACCCCATGGCTAGTGTGTGCTCGAGTTAGCTCTGGGAGCCTCTGAGTCTGTTTCGACTGTCTTTCCAGATCTGTGACTCCCGTTAATTGTTTCTTTCTTCCTCTGCAGTGGTAATGAGTGTGGTTTAAACAACACATACCTGTTCGCTTACAGGGGTCTTAATCTGCTAAATCCAGTTGTCAACTCACCTCCCTCCGGATGCCCTGGGGGAGAGTGTGCACATTCCCTTCTCCAGCGTTCTCCTGTCTTCAACCTGACTTCTCTATTTATTGTCACCTCCCTCTCCGTCTCCCTCTCCACTGACTCTGACAGGGACACTTCTCAATGGATTTAAATCCCACCTGGAAGCTCCAGGCTAAGCCTCTTTTCTCAGAAGCCTTATTTGCGGATTCATTGCGTACTTTCTTGAGCAAGTAAAGTAATCCTCAGAGGCTCCATGGATGAGGAATTATGAGGGTACCGCCATTCAGTTCACTATTGTTAGCAGTTTCAAGGCTTGTTTAAATACAGAGTTAAAAAAAAACTCCCTTCACATAACAGATTACAAAGGGCCATTTTCTGCTGATGCCCCACTATGTCAGACATGTGTCCCATTACTGGGGTTGACACAAACCTTGCCCAGTGTCCAGTCCAATGAGATGACTCTCACTGTTCCAAGGACACCTGGATGGAGGAGGCTGGAAGAATGTCTCCCTCCCAGCTCCACCAAGTTTGCCAGATTTTGTGCTCTGATTTTCACGGCCTTATTTCAGGAGAGTAACAAATCTCATCTTGCAGAGCCAAAAGTTGTAGCTGCCAGGCACTGGGACTGTGGCCCCTGTCCAGAATGCTGTTTTTAAGTCGGCAATGACTGTGAGGATTTGCCGTAGTTTAATCCAAAAAAGAGAGAGTTTTGGGAATGCCTCCCCAAAGTTAAGCTGGCCAGATGTCCTGTTTTAAAAGGGACAGTGTTGTTTGTTTTCATTTTTCCTGACCATCAATTGTGTCCTATTTTTAATAAACCAGGGCCATGTGTAATGTGAGGAAAGGGAGTAGTGAATTGCCCTGGGTCCAGTCTTTTGAGGGGGGGGGGCCCAAAGGCCCTGTCCCATTTCTGTCTCAAGGAAATATGGTCAGCCTACCCGAAGGCCATGAGCCTGGAGGTTGTGGGAATGTGTCTATGTGTCAGCAAGTGACCGTGTTCCCAGGGCAAGCTTCCTGGGCCTGAGACTCATTCAGTGGCTAACATTTCAGGTCCCTCGGTCTTTACACAGACTTACTAAATGAGAATCTTTGGGATTAGTTTCCAGGACTCTGAAGAGTTTGTGGTTTTACTAGATGTCAGAGTGAAATATGAACCATACTGCTCTGGGATGAAGAACAGTCTCAGAAACTGGGAAGGTGCTTGCATTTGAAAGCCTGATATGGGAAGAGAGTGACGGAGCAAGTGGGCATGGGAGCCCCTCACTGTGAGCCATTGATTTTTGTACTGCACACACACTTCTTATTTGTGAATATATTGATATTTTAACATCCTCAAAAGTCAAACTAACAAATAGAAAAAATTTCCTTTCTGGCTGGGGAAAGACAATCTTGCGGCTACCCGAGTTTTAGAAGTAACAAAGGGAGCGCATGTGTTTGAGACACAAAGCAACCAGTCCAGAGCCTACCTTCTTTCTCTGGCCCAAGCCCTGGCGGTCAGTCTGCTTCTTATTGATTATCCAGGCACCAGGCACTGTCACTAGAGCTCAAAGCCCACTGAAGTTATTCAACCATTTCTAAACTCCTGACCCTACCCTGCTTTGCCTTTCCCACAAAAATGCCCCCAAATGTCCCGTTCTAAGCTCTCCCCACACTCCCCTCGTCTTCCTCCTGTCCAGGCTGGTGCGTCCTCAGGTGGCCCTGTGTGCTGGATGTGCAGTGCTCTGGAGATTAGAGTCTGTAAGCGTGATAAACCTTGTTTCTTCCCCAAGCTGCTCCGCCGTCTGCCCTGTGACTGCGTTTCGAACAAATTTCAAGGGATCAAAGCTTTTCTCCTGTTTTTATAGACTAAATTATATTGGAAGACAGTCAGAGGTAGGTAACTGAAGTTAAAAACTGAGAGACAATTTCTGGCTCAGGAAAGCTAGTTGTCGATGTCTTGGGAGTCAGAATCCACCTGGATCCTTCCCTGTGTGCCTCCCTGGAAGGTGCAACTACTTTTCCTGGTCTGCCAGTGTCAGCGTCCCCACTCTGAGACGGGCACTCTCAGCTAGGGAGCAAAGGGTGTTACTGGCAAGCCTGGCCTCAATCACGCTCAGGCCACTCATTCCAGAGCCAGGAGGTGGCTTGCTTTACAGCTCAGCTGGCTGCTCTTTGCTGTCCCTTGAGCTCAGACTCCTCATTCCATAAGCAGAGTTCCCCATATTGACTTGGGTCTCAGACCTTCTCCCTGGTCAATACTGGGCAGTCCCTGCACATTCCTGAAGCCATCAAATCAAGGTAATTATGTCACTCAGCTACCCCTGGGCAGTCATCCAGTCCCTGCTGGCTTTCACATCTAAAGGGGAGATTATGTAGGCATGGCCTGGTATTCAGGGGTTAAATCCACATAAAGCCTAAGGACCCCAAGTCCGAAGCTGGACCTGGGAGGAACATTCGACAGGAACAACTAAGGAAATAAATGCTTCTTCCTCCTCAATCTGCCTACCTGCCCATCTGCCTTTTCACCCCTGACCACTTTCTTCCTCTTATCTTTTTTAAAGGGAGATTATGTAATCTCATGATCAAAGGCAGTTATGTGTAGGTCTCCAATAAATGTCAGCTCTTATTTTTCTGTTGTCATTATTATTTGTTGGCCTGAGGTGGCCCCATTGCAAGTGTTAAAGGTCAGATGAGCTCTTTTGTGATTCCCAGAAGGAAATGCTTGATGCTTTACCCGAGGGGAGCCATGGCGGCCCCTTCACTGCAAACTGCACTCTGAGCTCAGGATGTCATCTTGGAGGCACAGATGCCATGTTTGTTATGACAATGGAGTCCCAATTGCAGGATGTGGGAGCAAGCATTGGCTGCGGTCGCTGAGGATTAGCAGGAACCTCTCAATAACTACCATCATTTCAGTTTTTCTTGTTCACTGTGGTTGACATGAAATGTTTTGTCAAATGAAGTGCTAGTGGTTCTCATTTAACTCATGTCATCTATCTTTTTTATAGAAGGAAAAACAGGAACTGTAGAAAGTCTCTGAAATGCTCCCTTGGTGTGGGTGGGGTGATGGTGGCTATGGAGAATGGTTAAAATCTGTCAAAGCGATGTGGAATGAAAGAAAAAACAATTCATTGATATGTTGATTATACTCAAATCCTAGAGGGACAATGGAAATGAGATCCAAGTTGAGCAATGATGCCGCAGTGCTTGAAAAATTCTTCCGAGGGAAAACTTACAGCCATCTCAATGAATAATGAGGTGGACATTTCAAAAAAGAAAAAAGCTCCACATTAAGCCACCTATTCATGTTTCATTATAGCAAATTTTCTGAAGCAATTTAATCTGTTCAATTTATCTCATGATGTGGAAATATTGTTTCTTTTAATAAAGAAAAAGTGAACATCTACCAATTGATGATGAATTCCAAAAAATATCAGAAGACAAAAATAAAAAATTCTTTCCTGAAAAATCCATTTGGAGAAAGCAAATAATGTGCTTCATACCTTTGGCATTTTAAATGATGAAAGTTTATACTTTGTTCCCTCCACCTAAAAAAAAGTCTAGTCTCTGAAATGTAGAAGATTTGAGTCACTCTCTTTTGAGCAGTAATACTTTTGCTTTTTGTTAGTGGACATGGGAAGGGATGGAATGGAATAGAAAAGGATGGACGTGGAAAGTGATGAAATGGGAAAGGATGGGCATGGCCAGATATGGACATACCTTTCCCTCTACTTAGAACATGAACTCCACTCATATAACCCACTAGAAAACAAGAACTGGCCATTTTCTAGAAACGTTGTCGAAGTTCTCCAATCAAGATGGCTGAATAGATTATATGTCATCTAATCTCAGCTCATGTACGGGAGGGACACTTCTTTCTGAGCAATGGCAGTGAAGTAAGTGTCCACATTTACATTCTCTCTTGGCGCTCCTGGTCTTTAGCTGCCCTTGGGTGCCTGGGCCTCAGCAGTGAGCTTTCTTAGTATGCTGACCCTTTTCCCACTCCCACCAAACTCTGCCTTTGCATTTGCAAGCTCTTAGAAGAAAGTTTCCTGACATGGCTTCCTAGTCTCCCTCTTAGGAAGATGGCCTTCGCTTCTTCCCTTCAACACTAGAGGGTTTCTTCCTGGACTTTGCGGGTGGGGTAATGTCTGCTCCTTGCACAGCAGCTCTCAGCTTTTGTTGGAGGAGAGTCAGGTCTGGGAAGTAAGCATTTCTGGCCTGTGTCCCAGCAAGTGCTCTGTTGTCTAAGGACGAGCGAAAATATTCCTGCATTCTAGTTTTCTAAATAGTCTTGTTAAATTAATTGTACATATTTCAAGTGGACAGTTTGACACATTTGTCACATGTATATGCCAGTGAAACCACCAGAATGATGGCTGTGCTGCCACCTCCAATGTCCTTTTGCAGTCTTACTCCCACCCCTCCTTCTGAGCCCTGTCCCCACCAGCAGTGATCTGCATGCTGTCACAATAGGTAAGTCTTCATGTTTGTTCTAGAACTTATAGCTCTACATCTAGAGCTATATGTGTAGCATCATTATCTTAATATCTTACCATCATATATATATATATATATATATATATGTCACCTATGTATACCATTTATGTGTCTACATCATCTACATGTCTTATCATCTATATATATCATCTATGTCCATATATTTTTTTCTATATCATCTCTATATATCTTAGCATCTATCTATATCATCTATGTCTATATGAAATACCATCTCTCCATATATTTATATTATTTGTATTTATATCCACAACTGTATCTAAATCTATTTCTCTTTATATATCAATGTCATTTTATATCATTGCTATATCAATATTATATCTTTATATCCAATTCTATATCACATCTATATGTAGATGATCTATGTCTATATATCACCTATATATATATCTATATGCTCTGTGTGTATTGATATATCTATATGTATATCTGTATCATCATATATAATTATCTATATGTCACTTATATCTATAACATCTATACATCTATATCATTATCATGTTTATCTATATCTATGTCATATATATGCATATGTATATGTGTATGTATACCTTTATCTATATCATCTATATCTTATAAATATCAATTTCTATATCACCTGTAGTTATATAGCTGTTTCTATATCTCTACATATCTATTTATCTGGAATCATAAAATAAATCTCTTCAGGGATGTTGGTCTGCCTACTTTTATTTGGCATGATTATTTTGAGATTCATCCAAGTTGTGTATGTCAATATTTCGTTCATTTTTCTTGTTTAGTAGGATACTACTGGATGGCTATACCACAATTTGCACGCTCATTTGTATTCTGATGGGCTGCTTCCAGTTTGGACTATTACAAATACAGTTGTGAGTATCTTCTGTATAAATATTTACAAGGTTGCTTTCTTCTCTTTTTTTGAAAAATACATAGGAGTAAAATGAGTCAGATAGCCAGCATTTGTCAGTATTAAAAGACAACAAAAAACAAAGCTATTTTCAAAGAGATTGAGACATTTTATAGTCCCACAAGTAGTGTATGAGTTGTTTCTTCTCCAACATGTGATATGACAAAAATCTCTGTAACTGTGCTTTAAACAAAGATTTCTTGATATAATACCAAAATTACAACCTATAAAATAATGGATAAGTTGGACCACATATAATTAAGACCTCTTCAAATAAAATCTCTTTAATAGATGCAAAATCAGACTGAGAAAATATTTGCAAAATAATATTTGATGAAGTTTTATAGACACATGTATAGAAGTTCATAAAGGTCAACAAGAAAACAATCAGTAAAAAGATTTGAACAGATTTTTCTTCAGAAAGATTCTAATAGACACTTCACAGAAGAAAACATATTGATGGGAAATAAATGCAAATCGTGCAAGTTAAAACAACGATGGGAGTCCACCACACACATTAAAATGACTACAATGAAAAAGGCTAAGCTGCTTTACTTGTCTTTAACTTGTAATCTGGAGATCATTGTGGATGAACAAGAAGCTGTGAGAAATAATTCGGAGAGATTCCCTCTACCAGTCATTTGGTTTCCCCCAAGGGTGGCATCCTGCAGAACCATGGTACAGTATCAAAACCAAGAAGCTGACACCGATGCAACCTATAAATTTTATTTATATTTCACTAGCGTGCATGCAAGACAAAACATACGTGTGGAACTCTAGTTTTATCACAAGTGTAGATTTATGTGTACATGTTCAACAGCAGAATTCGCCATCAAAAAGATCCTTCATGCTACCCTTAACAGCTACAGTTTCCTCCTACCTTCCCTTGCTCCTGGGGTTGAGTAATATGTTCTTCTATAATTCTGTTATTTTTGTCACTTAAGCTGTTTTTTAAAAGTTTCTGTTTTTCTCTTCCCGTTATCCCACCACAGCTGTGCTAGTCCCTTGAAACTGGGCTTCGTTCAAATGACTGGCAGGGTTAAAGGTGTTAGAGTCACAGAGAAGATGCTTAGACTCTTTCCCTGAGTGAAATTGGCTGTGGAGATTAGGAATGCATGGGAAGTGAGACCAAACTTGACACCTTTGCTTTTAATAAACAGACTTGTTTCTGACGTGTTTCATGTCGCAAAAAGGCGACATGAAAGCAAACATCTAAAACTGTGTCCTATAAAATGTGCTTATTTCAATGCAGTACAAAAATTGGTGCATTACCCTCCAAAGGAGAATTATTTTCTTGCTCCTACACACTTGATTTGAAATATAAAGCATTTTCTTGTGTTTCCATTGCTGTCACTCGAGGTGTGGGATAATGGCGCCCTTTTATATTCAAGATCATACCTGTTTTCTGACTTTTCAATTCTGTTTTCTGGACTCCAAACTGAAGGTGCAGGCTAAGAACACGTCCTGCCACGTTACCCAGGATGTGCTGTGCATGATCGCACAGTCTCGCCCACACTCACAACTCGGATGTGCTTCCATTTCATTTCTAAGAAATAAAAATATCAGTGATGTGCTTATACTAAGCTGAGAATCCACAGCATCTCACTGCTAAATGTAATACTTATTTATAAAAACTTCAAATACAATTTTATCCATATTTGGGGAAAGGGAAATTTTATAGGTTAATCTCAAGGTGGAACTAGTTCAGCAAGTGACACAATGTGGGTTAATTTTCAAAGCAAGTCTGAGTTTCTAAAAGTACAATGAGGTTAAAAAAATGACATTTTTCCAAAGATACCGATACACTGTTCTTAGTGCTCACCCATAAAAGTGAACAAATCTTTCCTAACCCACTGGTGGGGTAAATTTAAAGATGAAATGAAGAACAAAGGGGAGATGAAGAAAGCAAGATGTCTTCAATGGGTGACACATCACACAAAACTACAATGTTTTGTTGTCACTGACAATACCATATTTATTCAGTTTGAAGCCACCATCAATTCTAATAGTGCATCCCAATTTTCAAGAGGTTTTCATGGAAAAAATAAAAAATAAAAAATGGTAAGATTTATTTACAAAGCCACCTTTGAATGTAAGCTGCTCCCAATTTTCGAGGACATTAAAGTGTCAAAAAAGATGTGGTTTAGAATCAAATCTATATGGCATTTTATTTAATTGTTTCAAAAGTAATCACTCCCATGAATTCTATCTAAGCCTTGAGTGTATGGCCTCACTAGCTAATATCCTTTTTTTTGTGATTTTTTTTGTTACTGCTTATATTAGTCCAGCATCTCCAGAGAAACAGAAAAAATAGGGTGTGTGCATGCGTGTGTGTGTGTGTGTGTGTGTGTGTGTGTGTGTGTGTGTGTACAAGAGACTCAATTTAAGGAATTACCTTGTGACACAGTTGTGGGGATTTGGTATGTCCAGACTGGGGTCTGGCAGCTGGTTGGAGACTCAGGGAAGCATATGTCAACCTACTTGATACACTCCCTGTTTTGACTTTTATTAGAAATCATAGACATTCTTTTTAAACAGATTATATCACATAACTTACTTGTTTATAACACTCCAGGGACTTCCCAGTCACCTAAAATATATTTTGAACAAGTCAATGTGCCTGTGTGCCATCAGTTTGACTCATTAGTACAATTACCAAGAAGGAACCATGGGTAAGTTAATTCTACTAGATTCTGGGCATGCTTTTTTTGTGGGGGAGGGTTATGGGTAGGTTACTATTTAAACAGCTTGGCCTGAACTTGCCATTACTCTGGATTGTTAGACCATATTAGAAAGAGGAGTGTGAAAGGGAAGATACCTGTTACATGATTTCGGGCTTACTCATAAATGTTTAATAACCAGGTATTCCCCCATCCCATTAAAAATGTTTACTTTTTCCTATTTCCAATTTGTACATGCATGCAAAATACCCATTTCAAACTCTCAATGGGACATTACTGAATGCAGACTTGGGAAGGCATGTACATAACTGGCTCTCACAGTCTGACACAGGTACGTCTCTGGACACGAGACAATTTAAATTCTCTACATAGTGCTAAATATTTGACATTTTTCTTACATGTGTTTTTATTGCTTCTCTGATATGAATGGGATCACCAACCTTGAAGTTTTATTCACTGATATATTTATTTCAAGACATAAAACAGCACTATCACATAATGGGAACTCAAGAATCATGTGCACATCTATTACGAATAGCAACCAGTTATAGAATGCTTTCTATGTGCCAGGAGTTCTTTTACATTTCTTCAGTAGGTGGTACAATTTGTAAAGTTATTCACTCCTTTCCCATTCTTGCCTTGGCTCTCTGTTTATCATTCATATTTTATAGAGGAGATGATTGGCAAACAGAAAAATTAATTGTCTCAGGAGTTTGCAGGTCTTATTAGTGCTATATGTGGGAATTGAATTCAGGCTGACTGGCTCCAGAGTCTACTTACTTTACAGCATTTCATTGTTTTAATAGGGATAGGAAGAAGTAATTTGACATTTCAGTTTTAACTCAGGAAGTATATTTTCACAGATGATTTTGTAAGTTAGAAATAATGTCTTTATATGTTCTATGTTGCCTTGGAGAGTATGGGTTAATCTCAGAATTTATTAGCAAATTCTCCATTCATTCTCAAAGATGTCTCAATTTAATAAATTACATGTCTACCCTACCCACTGCCTTCCTTGACAACAGGCTTTTAATCCTTTTATTTACTGCTTGCCTTCACTCATCATTAGAATACTCTATAGTCAGAGAAAAGGGAGCACTTTCACACTGCTGGTGGGAGTGCAAATTGGTATAACCCTTATGGAAAGCAGTTTGAAGATTCCTCAAAAAGTTGAAGATGGAAATTCCATATAAATCTGTTATTTCACTTCTGGATATCTACCCCAAATATACAAAAATACCCACCTATAGAAATTTATATACCCCCATGTTTATTGTACCCCTACTCACAATATCTAAAAACTGGAAATTACCTAAGTGCCCTACATTAGATGAATGGATAAAGATGTGGTACACACACACACACACACACACATACACACACATACATATATATAGTGAAATACTACACAGCCCTTAAAAGAGATGAGATACTGCCATTTGAATCAACATAGATGGAACTAGAGGGGATGATGTTAAGTGAAATAAGTCAGAGGAAGAAAGATAAATACCAGATGACCTCACTGATAGGTGGAAAGTGAATAGACAAAACAAAGGAACAGATGAAACAAAACCAACACTTGGACACTTGTTACAGAACTGAGGTTACTAATAGGGAATAGGAGGGGGCGGGAACAAATGGTGGTGGAGCTCACTGGACAATGGTGAAGAACGCTTGGTGACTTGGTTGAGGTCATGGTGTGTTGACATAGGAACCGGGAATGGGGAACTTATAAATAGTAAGTTATTTTAATGTTTAGAGTAATTACTACAATAAAAAAAATAATACACTCATGTCAAGTGACTGGATAACTTCAGAAAAAAAATGTCTTTTATGTGACTTTTTTGTCAAAATCAATGAAGAGTCCTTTATTAAGATGAAGTCCTTTATGAGGCTCTTTAGGTGAAAGCCAATATTCATATTACATAAGGAATTCCCCATAAACAAAGGGAGCAAAAGTTCATGATGGGTCTAAGTTTTACCCACCTCACACAAAGATCCCTGGTGTTCTCTTCCTTTGTGTTGGGGATAAGCAGATACCAAGTCACACACATTTAAGGAAATGTGCATGGACAAATATTTGGGGAAGAAAGCAACCCAGAGGGCATTACACTGCTTTACTAGTAGGTCAGTGGTTATAGAACAGAACTGAGCCCTTGTGGAACAGAAGATTTGAACCAGCCATTCTCTAGTTTCAGCTCTCTCCTATGTACCTACTTCCCAGTTATTTCCCTTTGAAGTCATTCTAACAGACATACACTTGAACCTCTATGATAAGTTCTAAGACTCTAACATTTATTCTCTTACGTAAAGAAATCACCTACATTTTAGTTTTAAAAGACAGAATAATACATTATATTTCTGCATTCCCTGTGATTCCACATGCCATATTGAAAAGGCTGTTAGAATACAATCCTTAAGCTATCATACATTCCATCGCCTATTAAATGCAACATTTCATATTGATCTTTTTTTTTTCTTGGAACAGTGAATACCTTTTAAAAATATGCTATGTTCTACTTCCTTCCTATTTTCTTGCCCTGCACTGCAATTATTGATGTAACTTGCCAACTTCTGGTAAAGAATACAGAGTTCCTATGTGTTGATCTTAGTCGATGAGAATTTCCTGTTTCTGTTTATCCATAAGTTCCCTTATTTTACCCTCTTTTTAGATAAATATTTTTACCCAATATGGAATTATAGGTCATGGTTTAACTTTTTCAGCACTTAAGGCTGCTATTGTAGCCACCGAACGATCACTAACTGACAGTTCCACTTTTCCTTGGAAAGTAATGCCTTTTTTTCTCTAGTTATTTTAAAATTTTATCTTTAATTTTCTGGTTTTAGTATAATAGATATATTTTTATTTATATTGCTTGAAATATAGTGGCTCCTTGTGCTCTGAACTGGTCACTTTTAATAGATTTGAACATTCTTAGTATTATTTCTTCTATCATTGCCTCTGCTGCTTCATTACTTTTCTCCATTCTGTCTGAATTTCACTTAAAAATGTCAAAACTTTTCTTTCTATTTTCTGTCTTGTGACTTCACTTTGCATTTCCATTTTTGATTATTTATCCATACTTTTGATAATTTCCAATTCATTTACTTTCTCTTCAGCTGTGTCCTACTTATTATTAATTGCATGCATGAGGAGGTTTTTATTTTAATATCCATTATGGAAATGTTCAAACTTATGCTAAAAGGAGAAGAATCATAAAATGATCTGACATGATATTTTTTGATAATTTTTAATATGTAGCCAATAATATTTTGCTTACATTTCTTCATATATATAATATACAAATATACAATAAATTATATAATTTTTTGATTTTCAGATATTTATAAAATACTTAGAATGTATTTTTTCTTCTCAAATTTACTTTCATCTCTTATAACTTCATATTTTTTGCTAGCATTTTTAAGTTCATAACTTTTCTTTCTTTATACACAGTAAGCATAGGTTTCATGGTCTATTACATATCCATATATATATATATATTGCCTATTATCTATCTATCAATCCATCAGCTACCGATGTATTATTTTGACCTTTTATGTTATGTGATGCCTTATCTTTGGAAGCAAGTGTATTTTGGAAAAAACTAGGTGACAGATGTAAGATTTAGGATCTTCCCTCTAGGTTCCGAAGAGGATTTGCACATGTTGGTACCATGGGCTTCTACTAACCATGTGCCATTTTAAGTCATATCCTCATTGATGTCTCCTGGACACTCAGGAGCCACAGGTCTGCACTGCTCACCCAGAAAAGCTGCCTGTCTTATTGTTTGGAGACGTAGACCTTCATGGCTCCAGTCTACTGTGGGAGTGGGTCTTCTCTGAGTCCCCTACTTATGCCTGTTCTGGACTTTGGTTTTCTCTCTTCACAGAGCTCTCAAAACAAAACTTTGAATTTGCCAACAGTTACATATTCTCTAAGGGCAAAGGGTCGTTTCCCTGTATTCTCATTGATAAGGTGTCCTGGTGATTCTTACTCTCTGATGCATTTTAAGAAGATTTTTTAAAATGTATTTTATCCTCTGTGTTTATTGCTGTTCGACAGAAGATGTGGTCCAGATTAGCCGACTTCAGAGGAAATACTATTTTTTGTTACATACACAGAAGTTAACAAATTCTAACCCAAAAGAGATGCAAGACGTTTTCATTTTCTTTGATGTCTCACCTACTGTCATCCTTGAAAACAGAATCTATGAGGACTTTATTTTAAAAATATTGTAAGACAGCATATCCATTATCCAATTGCGATATTTGGACCTTCTTATAAAAGGAAATATGTTCTTACAAGCCATTTTTTTAATGAGACGTTTTTCTTAGACTTGGGGTGTATCTTGAAGTATTATTTCCATGTCTAGAAGGTGATGAAAAATAAGTACTTACAGAATAGCTATTGCTACCTTTAGTAGTCATTGATATAGTTAGTAGTTACTATTATATTTACTGTCTTAAAACAAATTTATTGAATATGAGCTCACATTTGACAGCATATATAGTACATTTATTTGATACTATTGCAATGTTTCAATATGAAATCTCTTACTGACAGGTTGGTATTATTAAAAAATTTATTTGGTCAATTCTTTTGCAGTAGCATAGAAGCTGTTGGCATTTGTTTAATGCCGACTATGCTCAAAATCTTTTTACTTCCAATGAGTTGTCTGAGGTGTCCTCTTTAAAATAAGTTTTCTATGGTCAGAGGGAAATAATTGGGTGGTTATTAGCCAAAAGCTTATAGGTATGGGAGAAGGGTAAGAACCCTTATGTATTATTTCTGCCATTCATAGACTACTAGGTGCTTACCATGTTATTCCTTGCACTTTATCAAAGTCGTGTACCCCTTATCAGTCTTGCGTCTCACAAGTTTCTACCGCCCATATAAAACAACTAGTAAGGGATAAAACGAGTTTTACCTATTCTACACTGAAGAGAGTTTCATTTAGGACTTATATGCAGATGCAAGAGGATCACTTTAAACTTGTGACAAAAAGTTCAGGACATTCTTTTTCTCAGCTATCAGCAATTGTAGTTGCAAGAGGTTGTTGGCATGGGTTTAGGGCTTAAATCCCTTCATTCTTTTCATTTCCCTTCATGGTGGTATGGTCCTAGAGCAATTTTTGCCATGACAGCTGTGTTATAAACAGGAGAGAAGCTGTACTTCCACACTTACGTTGCACCTCACTCACTGAACATAAGCTCTGTGACCGTGCCTCGCTCAGACTCCAGTGGAATGACTCCCTAGGTTCTCAGTCTCAAGAACTGAGTAAAGCAATTCAGAAGGGAACTGGGGTGGGTACATGAGTGAACCAACCGACACTTTATGTCACAAGAGCTACAATTTTTTATTAGATCAAGCTACCTTAGGTATAATGCTAAAGATTATAATTTAAGACAAAAATTTTACAGTAATAAAATTAATATTCTAGAGCATTTAATTGTTCAAAAAATGCAACAATCTATTGAGATATGTACACTACCCCCCTTTGACAGGATGCCGAGGACTGAAGAAGTGTTGTTTTCTGTTCATGATTGCATAGCCAGAAGGCAGAAGAACTAAAAATCAAATCAAAATTTGATTTTAGACCTAATGGAAATTATATTTCAACAAACCAGTTTCATAGTGCATCTAATCTACTCTCTCTTAGACAAAGTCATATTTGGGTGTCATAAATAAAATATCTGAAAGATATTTTATCCTCTAAGTTATTATGTAAATAGAGTTGATTATTATCTTTGTTGTTTTATTTGTTTTCCATCATCACTGTTGCATTTTGGCTTGCAGAAAGTGAAAAAAAGAAGGAAAATACACAAAATACCAGAGTGATTGGTAATTAATAGAAATTAACATCAATTTGGTCTTTATAATATACGTAGAACCCTTACTAATAAAAAGTAAGTTTATTAGTGATTTGAGGATTAAAACTGCCTATACTGATTTGGGCATTCAACGAATATTTACCGAGTAGTTACTTTGTTCAGTTACAAAGCGTTGATGCCAAATATTCACAATGACATTTAGCTGTATAAAATCACCTAGATATACAAGTTCATCTACTTCTCTTTAAAATTTAGGTAAACTCGTCTTCCTCCCCTCAACCCCCTACCACATTTTCTAAAACCATATAACAAACCAGCTTAAAACACAAGGACTTAAAAGAGCAATAATTTGTAATTTCTTCTAAGTTTTGGGTTGGCAGACTAGGTGGATGCTCTATTGCTTTCCTCTGGGTACACTCAGACAGTTGCTTTCATCCGATGGCTTGACCCAGGGGAAGTACAAAATGGTCCTAATGACATGGGACTCTGGTGCTATCAGCTGGGATCCCATCCTCCATTGTGTAGGATTCTAAGAACATGTAAGTGGAGGCTGCAATTTCTCTTACAAACCTTCAAAGTTGCATACACGTCATTCTACTACTTTCTATAGGTTAACAGAAGTCACAAATTCATCCCACACTTAAAGCACTAGTGAAATAGGTTACCTCTTGATGGAAGGCTTGCAAAGTTACACATTAAAGGGTTTGCATTAAGAGATGGGGGAAATATTGCTGCCATTTGGAAAGTAACTTATTAGTCTATTCTCTAGGTACAATAATTTACACCCTTCCCTCATACCAAATGCACTCAAGCCTTCTCCCAAAGTCTTACCTGGATGTTGGTGTTGGACTCACAAGATCTTCATGACTTTAATAAGGTCTGCAGGTGCTAAGACACCTAGTGGCAGTCTTTGACATCTGTGAGCAAAACAGAAAGTCACTTGGTTTGTTCTTTAAGCTGTCAACACTCAAAACACAAAAGGTGAAAACTATAAGCCCTAACAGCCATTGGTCTTTATTAATTCTGAAATCCAGCTGGAACATGTTACCTGGTCCCTTACACCAGGTGTAGAGGATGTGATTACTCCTATTTCTGGCAGGGATACCTTTGTCCGTGGTTTTCCTGGGCTCTTGGTGTTACCTTCTCAGCACCTAGCTCCACTCCTAATGACTGTGTTTCAAAACAATCCACTATATTTTTCAGTAATATGTATGACTGATAAGATATAAAGAAAACTTCTTATAATGACATGAAAGAAACATCAGTTTAATCTTAGATTAGTGACTGTTGAATACACTTAGGTCAATTATCATTTAAATTTTAGAAGCGACACTAGGTTTTAAAGTTGTAATACAGTCTGCTTTCTCTTCCGTAGCATTTTCTTAAAAAGCAACGATGTTCACGACATCTTAACTGCATTTTTAGCACATGGAGACATCCCCTTTTAACATAAAAAATGAAATCTATCTTTCAAAATAATTGGAGTATATGGTTAGAGTTCACTCAATAACTAACTTTGTGTGTTATTTCCAACCAGTCCAACTCAACACAGAAAGTATTTATTGAAACCATCTGGGTTGCTGATAATTGTCCAAACTCCATAGAAACACAGGGGGCCCTTAGTGTGATCATAAGGGCTGAGGAAAGCAATGATTCATGAAAAACTTCCTGGAAGAGAAAAGGACTAAGAAAAACAAACAACGAGAAGTGTCTTCCAGGAAGATGGAGCACCATGATGAAAGACAAGACATGGAAATTTGGGTTTACTCTGTTTTATAGTGAGAGTCCAGAGGCCTGGTGACTCTGGACTCAGGCTGCCTATGTTTCAAAGGACACACTGAATACTTACCAGAGCTTCGATATTTCTATTTGATAACATGAGGATACAGAGCTAGAGAAACAGAACCAACAGTGGGTGTGTGTGGGGGCACACGTGTGCACTCTGCTCAAGTCAAAAGTTTATCCAACTTAAGGAGGTGAGGAATAGACTCTACCTCTTTGTGGAAGACACGCAAAATCACATGGCAAAGGATTTGTGTAGAAGTTAGCCAAAGTCCGTGGTTCCTACAGCTGCTACCCTGCCTTCTCTCCCACTTGGTTTCTCAGAGAGTTATCTATGACCAAATGACAAGGAAGGAAAATCCTGGTTTATTAACTATTCTGCATGCCAGGCTAGCATCACCAGAGAGTGGACAGTGTCAGCATGACAACCGCTCTCTGGGGCATCCCTAAACCAAGAGTGGTGATGACAAATCCTCTCAGTCGGCAGCATCTCAGGTGTACACCTGGTTGCTCACTTACTTTGCTTGAAAGGAGAAATGTCCAGATGTGAAGCTGTATAGAAAATCATGGGCTGTGGCCAATGGGTTGGATGGATGATCAGGTCTTGGAATGAACGAGACTGGAGAATGTAGGAATCATGGAGTTGGAATGGGCGCTGCATCACCAGTCCATGAGTAACAATTTTGCTTTCTATTCCTGAGACTTTAAGCTCTGCTGGTCTAGAGATCTTAGTTCCAGAGGAAGTATCCTTCTGACAAGATACGCTAACGATTCCATGGAACTGGAAATAAAGAATTCAACCTGGATATTTTGTGATCTTCATGTCTCTGAATTAACAAGCAAGGAAGGGAGTGACAGTGCTGACTGGGGTGACTGATCCATACTGTAAAGGGGAAATCACACAATACTCCACAATGGGAGGAAGATTTTGTCTGGGATCTAGGAGATACTGCTGGGGCATTACTCTGCCTTGTGCTTAATGCTAATAGGAAACAACAAACTAAGTCCAAACAGCACTACTCATACCCCAAACTTTTAGGGAATGAAGTTCTGAGCTACTCTGCCTTGTGAAAAACCATGATCAACTCAGGTACTTGCTGGAGACAAAGAGACTGCAAATTGCATGGCAGAGGAAGGTATTACATGGCCACCTATGACCATGCAACCAATTACAGATGAGGACTGCTAATTGTCATGAGTGCTTACTCTTTATTTTGTTATTAATACATTTTTGTATACATGCATATATATTAAGCGAATATCTTTGCTTTCTTTCCTCTCTCTCTTATTCTTTTCTATATATCATAAGGCATATTGACTTTACATTAGTATTTAAGTTTTATCAATTTTGCATTGTAGTATAAAGTTGCAAAATGTGAGATGAGTGAACATTACACAAGGATTTAGCCTTCTTTTCTGGGAAAGAGATTTGGTTTTGGTTGTATGCAGCACAGTTTCATCATGTCGGGCAAACTTGTGACCCCACTACTATTGTCTTTATTTGGAGATTAAGGATGGTTTAAGGAGCTAGATATGGTGACAAATTGAAAAGGGATAGATCTATGATGGTTAATTTTATGTGCTAACTTGACTGGACTGAGGGATACCCAGTTAGGCAGTAAAGATATTTCTTGGTGAGGATGTTTCAGGTCAAGAATGCCATTTGAGCAGGTAGACTGAGAGAGGATTGCTTTTGCTGACGTGGGTGAGTATCTTCCAGTCCTCTGAGGTCTTGAATAGAGCAAAGGAACAAAGGGTGAATTTGCTTTCTCCACATGCAATGAAACACCATCAGCATCTCAGCTTCCCTTGGACATTGGCGCTGCTCATTTCTGGGCTTTCCGACTCAGATTGGAGTTTATTCTTAGCCCTAGATGTTCAAACTCAGACTAAATTATACCACTGGCTTTCCTGGTTTACCAGTTTACAGAAGGTAGGTCATGGAATGTCCTAACCTGCATAACTATGTGAGTCAATTATTATTTGCAAAATCTATTTTTTCATGTAAAGCCACATATCAGGATTTTAAAGATTTGAATTTGGACCTCTTGGGGAAGGAGAGATATTTGCCTTACACAAATCATTTGTGCAAATATTTGCTTTCTAACCCCGAGACTTTGGGCTTTGCTGATGTTGAAGTCTTGTTAGCAAGAGAGGAAAGATCCCACCAGAAAACAGCAGTTGTTCCATTCTTTCCATAAGAAGATTGCCACCTGTCTATTTGGGATTGTAAACTCAAAGGAAAATGATGATTTGATCAAATTATAAAAGGTAAATAAGGCTGCTGCATGCAATAATGGTGCTGTGTGTTTGGAATTGAGAAAATCCTCTAGGGGAGCTCCAACTTGCTATATCCAATAGTAAAATCCAACAGCAAGCTCAGTAGTTAAGTCAAATGGACCCCAAAGACTAAAGTTTGGGTCACTCCATCAAATTAAAAGTCCCTTAACCTCAAAACTGCTGAGGACAATGGTAGAAAAAGAAGCCATGACTACCAGCAAGGGTCGTAGTTGTCCTCTTGTATACAAGGGATATAGTAGTTGCCCATATTTTATTTTTCACTATGTTGTATATTTTTACAAGATCTCTATCAGTCTGTCTCTATCATCATCATCGTAATCTATTTAACCAATTTTCCCTCTCCTCTAATATTTTACTTAACACGTACATAGTAGCCACAGACGTTTCAGATTGCATACTGGGATATGCTAAAGTGAGATTGTCATTGAGTTAATAGATTTAATCATTGAAAAAGGGAGGCAGGTGATGTTAGGTCTTCCCTGTGGGGAGAGACTGCATGTGTTTTCAATAGTTCAAGAGATGGTTGCATTATGTTAAGGTTTTTATTGCTTTTGCTGCTGTTGGACCGTTAAGACGGTGGACTGCCACAAAGGAAGACTCCTGAGTTTCTCCTGGCGGGTGAGCTGAGTCAGGCAAAGACGACTTTTCTCTGGTGACTTTCACCAGGGCTCTGAACGCAAGTAGCATGAGGCCGCAGTTCACTTCCTTTTCTTTTGGCTGCTTGTCCTACAAGCATTTCCCTTTGCTAAAACCCGCTGTCTACTAGCAATGTTTGCTGTCAGGTGCAGAGCCCTGACTTGTGTCTCCTCATCAATTTGACTCTGCCACAATTTCCTGTTGCCTCTTTGGCCTCTAATTTCTTTGCTTTCTGCTTAGTTTCTAGCCTATCCTTCTGGGCTTTTGCAGTTGAGGATCTGGCAAATTCAAGGAGGCATTTTGTATCAAACTTGGGACCTGATTCAGTTCCCTCTGCTCCAGAATCTTGGACCCACGCAGCCTGTCATCCTTTGCAGTGCACGTTGGTGCGTTTTCTGTGTCCCAGCACCAGCAATATGGCTGCACATCTGGACCCGAGCTTCTTAAATTTTACTTTCGTCAGATGCTGTATCCATTCTTCAGTGATATTTTTGAAAAAATAAGAGGTATAAATGACTAAGATTAGGGAAGACACAAAAGACATAGCAACATTAAGACAATTTTAAAACCATTATTAAATAAAATGAACCTGAATTACTCTACAGTTATCTTAGGTGTTTGCAAATCTGTCTCATCCTACAACTATGTCAACACATCCTAGTAGAAAACAGTTTGCACACAGGCACTTTGCTCCACTCTGTGATAATGTGGAGACTCTTTGAGTTGACAGATAACTGGAGGAGAGGCCAGGGCTCACTGGGATGCATTTCCTTCACTCTGAGTCTTGAGTACCCATGTGTTGACTGGATTCCTTTCTCTAATCCTTTCTAAAGCAGGTTTCTGGGTTTTTTATTTTCATTTTTAGAAGCAAGTTTAGTTTTTCTCAGGAGTTATTTGAATACAACTCCACTTGGAAGGAAAACGCTGTTCAGACTGTGCTTAATCTTTGTTTCCCTATTTTCCGATACTCGCTGCACTTTCTTGAAAAGATCATGGCAGCTCTATTTTGGGACCGGTAAACTACGACCTGGTACCTACAGCTTGATTTTCATAGTAAGATTTATTGGACTACAGCCGCACCCACTCTTTACTTGTTTATGGCTGATTTCACTCCACAAGGGCAGAGTTGTTGACTAATGACGGAGGCTGTATGCCCTCCAAAACCTAAAATATTTACTATATTTACTACAGAAAAAGTTTGCCAACTTCTCTATTTTATTCATCTTTTCCCATAACTCCTGGAGTTTTCAGACAATCACACATTAAACAAATGCTCATTCAAAGCTGTCTGGGAACCAGGAGGTGACCGACATGCCTGACATAAAAATATTTAAAAGATACCTGCTATCTTTTCATACATAGCATGTGATGTGCTATGTATGACCATTTCTGTTGACTGAGTTTAAAGATATGATTTGCATGTAACATTCACTCTACATTAGAAATATCGAGACTCACAATGGATCAGTCCAAATCTCTCAGAACTGATCTTCTCTGGACACTCTGCTCTGACATGAAGATTATTATTATTATTGTGGGTTTTTTTTTTTTTTTTTTTTTAAGGAAAAATGCGGGCAGGAATGAAAGCCAGTAGGCAGGCATGGAGAGAGAGGAGGAAGAAACACTTTATTTTAATTTTTGAGTTGTTCACATTGGCTGTTTCTCCCTGGACCCGGGACTGGAACCCAGGGGTATGTGGCCCGAGCTTCTTTGGAGGTAATTCCTCTAATGGCTGCTCCGCCAGGGTGTGCCATGAAGAATATTTTGAGCTGAGGACAATGACAAGCCCAGAACCAGGGAGAAGTCCTTGCCTTTTTCCTAATCCTTTGTCTTTCTTTTACTTGAAGACACAATCACTCATCCTTAAGTCTCTACTCTTCCACTAATGAAAAAGTGATGTGATTATTTGTTCCCTTATCCTCTAGACAAATGTAGTTGTGGAAGGTCTTAATTCAGATGTAATTTTATTAGTAAGCTTGTCCTTTCCATCTAAGATAACAGTCTTTATATTCAGAGTGAAAGTTACCTTGTCATGTGAATACTGCCTTCCACTCTTGTTGACCCCCAACCCACTTTCCCATCCCTCAGCATTGTATTTAAGTGCTTGGTCTGTCCCACTTACTTTAGAATTCACTCCCATGTAAATCCCCACCCATATGTAGGTCCCTAAATATGGTCTTTCTTCTGTTCATTTTGTCTGACGTTAATGAGTCTGCTCATCCAGCCCAAAAAGAACCTTAGAGGGATGTGGGATTTCCCCCATTCCACCAAGAGAAGTCTTTCAGTTGCCATCTGAGGTCTTGGTGCCCTTATTCTGATTTTATTTCAGGCATTCTCAGAAAGAGACGACACTCAGAACATACCATTTACAATTCTGGTCATTCTAAGTCAAGTTCATGACTTCTATTCATCATGATCATCTTGTATCTAAACTTTTTCTATTTGAACAATTTCGAAGCTTGCATTTAAATATTTTTGGTAAAATGATAACATAAAAACTTTAAAATTTCTATCTGGTTCTTGAAAATAGAATCCATTTTCCATTAACAATGTTGCCCAGATTTCAGTTTGTCATCTTTCTAATAAACATTCAAATAGCAACTCAGGGTGATGAAGAAGAATATTTCCCTGCTACATTAATTCTCATTTGCTTGCTGCATTTCTTCATTTCATAAACTGATTTAAATTGGAGATACATTATTATCCAAATGATCTATTCTTGGCTCTTGTTGAATCAATTTTTTGTTTCTTTACATTCTTTAAATAAGATGGTTTTCTGGAATCCAAGCTTGTCTGTAGTCCTATCACTATATAATAAACAATTTTTGGTGTGCAGCGGGACAGAGCTGGCCTTGCATATTCCAGAGCAGACACCTGGATCTCTTGTCTCCTCTGAAAGGATCCTCTGTCACTGTCAACATGAGCTGTCATCTAATAAATACACGTAATGGGGGATCCACGAATCACTGCAGCATGAAAAAATGTTTTTGTAGTGGCAGAAATGCAATGAACTAGCTGAAATCATAGCCTGGAAGAAGAGAAAAGGGGACATATAAAAAAAAATCTCATAGCAACATTTGTCATGTAATACTATTTATGTTTGAAGTTCTCCAGCTTTTCCATCTCACACTTAAAATATTCCTTCAAATCTTTAAGAATGTGGTCTGTAAATTTTGCTCCTCATACTCTTTTGACATCTGAATTATTCTTGCCTTCCAAGATAGAGTTCTTCACTGATGTTTTATTGATAATGCTATTCAATTTCTACTTATTAGCATGTACTCATATTTATAATTTGTCTAGCAGCAGAATAGGAATTATTCAGGAGCTTGTTAGAAATGTAGCTTCTCAGGTTCCACCCCAGGCCCACTGAATTGAAATCTTCTTAACAAGATCTCCAGGTGGATTATATGCACATTAAAGTTTGAGAAGAGGTGATTAAAGTTTTGAAGCTTGCAGGGAAAGAAATGATTTTGAATAATACCATGAAGAACCCACAGGGTGAAATCTTCTTGGGGGAGCAGGATAGAAGCCTTTGCTGGTGGGCATGAAGAGGTGGAGAGAAGATAGGGATCTGGAGTAGGTGAGGAGAACTGAGCTTGGCTTGTGTTTCCCAGAGGCTGATATTTCCTCCTGCCCATGGAGAACATGCAAAGCAAAAGTCATCTTTCTAGGTTCCCCTTTATTCCTCCTGGCATTTCTTTGAGCAGTCCCAGAAAGTTCCCTTAAGTGTTAAGCACTTCAGTTCTCTTATGATGCTTTATATATAGGTTGAACCTCCCCTATTAGGTGATAAATTGCCTGCGGACAGGGCCCATGGTTTGGAATTTCCACAAGACCCAGGATAATACCCTATACAGAGTATATCCTAATTAATATCAATTTCTTGAAAGGAGAGAACTCCAGAGGTTTTGAAAGTTTCCAAGACTGAAAAGCAGGAGAGGAAAAAGTTGGGAAGGAAATGTCTCACATTAAAGCATGATTGGAATGCTTGGTCTAAATAAAGATGTTTCCAAGAGTATCAGTATTATATGACTGCAAAGCATACTTAAAGCTACTATTTCCTAGGAATTGATATTCTGTGCTGGTGCTGTATTTTAACATATAGCATGTCATTTTGCTCCATGATAATCCTCTAGGGTGGCCACCAGGATGAATATCATCTTATAAAACTGCTAAAGGTAGATTCCAAACACACCTTTGTAATATATTCAGTAGCTGTTAGGTGGGATCCAGGAATCTGCATTTTAGCAGATGTCCAAAGCTATTCTAATGCAGCACCGTCCATGACTCAATTAAACCAGATGTTAGTCTTCTATTTATATAATCAAAGAAACCATTACCATTTCTGGAAGCCACATCACAGTCTTTTCATGTTAATCATCTGTCAGAATCCTTCCTCTCTTTTTTACAGTAATTGCTTCCAAGACAGGTATCTCTCTCTCTCCATTTTCCTACTTGTATGATTCAAACAGAACTGAAATGAATCATTTTCTACCCATTCCCGTTCAATTTTGTGTAATGACTGCTGACATCTAGACCAACAACTAAGAACTTTTTAGGTATTTATTCTCTTATATCGTGAATGAGCATCCCATTTCAAACCTGGGTCCTCCCCATATTTGATAAGTGTGTACCCCATTTATAATAAGATAAAAAGCCTCTTATAAGGAAAGAAAAATAGCAGAATACTGAAGGGGTTCAACAGAGACCCCAAGACTCTGAGAGAAAAATCGCTACGGAAGTACAACTCTGACATCTAGGTTATTTTGAGATAAAGAAAAAAGCAACTTCATTTCATTGGAGGTCGGGGTGACTATTTATAGGACTAGGGATTAGAGGAGAACAAAGAAATTCCTGTTTTGCTGGTTTGGCGATTTGTTCATGTTGAGTCTTGTGGGCATAAGGATCCAGTTGTGGATCCCTGGATTCTGGACGTGATGCAGGTCATTTCCTTCTCAGAACTTTGTTTCCTTGGCAGTGGTTTTCCCTCCAGCAGACTGAAGGTCATGGGAGAGCAGTCTGTGGTGGTGTGCACCCTGGTCAGGTTACCCATAATTGCTGTGTCTTCAAGAAAATTTTACAATCTTTTAAATTGACATTTTTCTCAAGTACCGGCTTTCTAAATTCTGAGGTGTCTGTTAGTTCTATAGTTGATGAAAGTCAGGTTTTCCAAAGAATATACAAAAGCAAACTTTTCGGAAACATAAAGATTAAAATATATTCACTATAGGCAAAGTTAGAAATAATAAAAAGTGTAAGTCTGTGGTTAAACAGGCTTGATGATAGTATTCTTTAGTGCACACTTAGTTTATCCAAGTTACTGATTGCATTGGTCATAGCTGACTTAGCTAAACAGAGTTAACAGTCATATTAAATATTTTACTCGCTACTGATTTTAAAGTTCTTTTTTGTAATATTTTTTAAAGGAAAGGTGTAGGTAGTAATGCAGGTGAGTAGATAGACCAGAAGAGAAAGAAAGAAAGAAGAAGAATCATTATTTTATTTTTTTAAATTTAGTTGTTTACACTGTTTTCTCAGGACACAAGACTCAAACAAAAGGGCATGTGACTTATTCCTCTGGAGGTAATTGATCTAACCATTGCTCCACCACGGTGCACTATTAGAGTTCTTACTGGAGACATACATTCATCTGTAAATATATCCAGTCTGACCAAGAAATCTGCCTTGATTTTAAGAGTAAAGATAAAAATTTTGTTCCTTATCCAAGTGAAAACCTCTTTCTTGCTCCCTGACTCCCCATCCCCTTTACCATACCTCAGCACAAGTTACAATTATGGGTCTGTCCCATTGACCTTAGAACGGTAATGTAAATTCTCCATATGTATGACATTAAATATGGTCTTTCCTCCTATTAAATCTGTCTGATGGTAACTTGTTCATCCAGCTCATGAAGAACCTAAAAGGGGCAGGAGAGATGTTCCTCACACCCACACATTAGGATCTCCATAAGGGCTTCCTTAAAGCCTATATTTAGCACTTGTATTTAGCTATGATTATTCTATCAACTACAAACTCACCTATCTTAACTTCTCTGCCAACTTTACGGGTTAGTTAGGAAAAATGACACATTTTATTAAATGTCTTGCTGATCATGTTACAATATTCTGATTTCTTTGGTAATTACAATAAATATAGTTTCTCTGGGATTTTTCAGTAAACATAGTTTTGACTTTATGTATGGGCACTGTCTTATATTTAATGACCACATAATAGTCTTGTGGTGTTCTTGCTATCTTTCCTAAGTGGTCACAAGCCATCCATTTAGTAATGCTCTCGAGAATTGAATAAAGCAATGCAAGTGAATTGGAAACATTATGCTGTCTCCTCAGAGTGGCTTTTCAATGGATTCTTTAAAGAGTTGTAGGATATTCAAAGAGGTGTTCACCAGGTCACTTCAAGAAAAAAACTCTCAAGGGTATTTTTGTGAAAACTTAGATTGGGTAGTTTAGATGCATTTCTTTTGATCCAAATTAATAAAGATATCAAATTAGAAAGGACATTGGATATCAGTCATGCTTACCTGATGATATCTTCCCTACTCTTCAGTTATTGTTTAATTTTTCTAGAGTTATTTATCTTTTAAAAGCTTAGTCAATAGCATTGTTTCCCACTTGGCTGTCAACTTCTTGAGGAAAGAGGACAACATTCTATTATTTTAAAAGTCTAACATGCTTTGACAATGTTGTAAAGCAACAAAAATTATTTGAAGAATTATGATTTCTGGCAGGCATCTGAGAGGTAAGATGCCTGAGGTAAGAAGACTCAGCAAAAAGAGAAGAAATTCCAAGAGAAAATTGTGTCGGACATCAAGTTGATTATGCAGCTCATAGTTTTGCCTTCGGTGGATACTGAGTTCACCTTATCCCTAAAGAAACTGGGACACACTAAGCCATTAAAATTGCTTCATTTTCAGACTTTTCCAAAACACTGTAGAACCAATCAAATGTAATTTACAGATTGGAGTTTGACCTAAAGATGGAATTAATCACTTGCTTAATTATATGTCATGTACTTTACAGATATTATTTCTTACTGCTTTCTCAAGCATGCCATGAAGCAGTTATCACTGCTGCTGCTTGGATCAGGAAAAGGAAACATGGAAAGGTCATATAAATTGCCCAGAGTAAATGGTTGAGGTAGGAAATCCCAAGCAGTTAAATGAATCACCAACACCAACACTTTCAGCTTCACCTATGTTCTGCTGCATCTAATACAAAAGGGTATTTGATATTAACAATCTTTAACACAACATCACAATAAATTACATTATGTTCAGTGTCAATGCTAATCCTTTATGTGTCTGCTTTAAGCCCCTGTGCATTTTTTGCCCCGGAAATTAAAAAAAATGAATTTTCTGGGATGTTGGGATCATTTCACTGTATAAATTTTTAGTAAGTTAGGATAAAAGGTTGAATTTGCAGTGAAAAGAGCTGTTTCATATAAAAATATGATCAAGCTGGTTATCATTATACTACATGAAATATATATTTACATGTAAAACTGATTTTCATTAATAATCAAAATGACTTGCAAAGTCATTACCATAGTAATAAGACAGGCATAAGTACTTGAAAAGGAAATAATCTTGATGAAAACTACAATAAAATAAAATAAAAAATAAAAATTTTAGCTAGATGGATGGCTTCATTAGTCTCTCTCATAATAATGCTTTTAATGCAATTTACCAAAAATATGTGAAGATTTTTCTTAAATTAATCTAAATATATCAAGAAATAATGAAACAAAACAATAAGAGTAAACTTAATTTCAGTTCATTACTTATTTGATGCTTCAATATTGAAAATCCTAAAATATAGGTTTTAAAATAAAAACAATTCACTGACTAGGAATTCACTATGAAAAAACACTGGATAGCTATTTTACCTTTCTGAACTTAAAGCTTTCTCAGCTTAAAGCAGACAATTGCTCCAAAGATATTGAATGCTTACTTGTTCCTGGTGAAATAGGAATCAACAACATCATTTGTATGTGCAAGTGAGCATACATTTTGTGTTCACTAAATTTAACATCTGAAAATTAATTTATCTAGACATGTTGAGACAAAAATTATCTTATGAATATGTGTATAAAATATAAATAAACATTTTAATAAAACCACTTTGAGAAGTCTAATTCCACATCTTCATATATAAACACAAAATGCAAAATGTATTAGAACTCATTATTGTTACAATGCAAAGTGAGGAACTTGGGCATAGTCTGGTTCCATTTATCATACCCTATGAGCCATTTCGAAGGCACCAATATTTTACTTTGGGAAAAGAACATCAAATAAATTAACTGACTCATTACGTCAGTTTGTTGGGAAAGCATTAAAATTTTTGAATTCTCTTAGACCCATGATATTTTTACAGCATATGCTCTTAATAATCTATTTACCAAGTATAGAGTTCTCATCATTGCTATAATATGTTAAAAAATAGTACGTTTAATTGTATATTTTTATTTGAATTGCAGATTCTATTTAAACAAGATACTCATTGTTTAGATATTTGTTTTTATTTTTTTCTATTTTACTTTTAACTCAGTAAATTTTTAAAAGTTTATGCTTGCTTTTTGTACCTTATGACATACATTAAATACAAAGTTGACTATATTGAGAAGAACTGTAGAAAGAAGTAAAGTCATACTATAATTGTATTCTGGTATCATCATCATGGTGACAAACAGAGATAGAGATACTACAATACAGAGAACACCAAATATCTGCACTGAAAAAGCATCATGTACTGTCAAATATCACCACAGAATGAATTGAAAAAAGTCTGTATTGAGCATATAAGAGTGAACCATATGACAAATGATACATCAACTCTAAGTTAACCAAAATAAATAAATGGAATATCAAGTTTATAAAGAGATTTTCATGTATTACCTCACTTCACTTATACTACAATCTTAAAAGGATAGGAAGGATATTGGTCTTTATTATTATTACTACTGCTAATACAACCACTACTACTGCTACTATTTCTCTTTGCATTTCCAGACAAGGCATCTGAGTGTGTAGAGGCAGAGGAGAGATTTTCCTTTATTTCCTTTGGATTCTTCAAGACTTGAAAAGCAATCAAATAAACATCAGTTAGACAAGAGGAAAAATAAGTTTAATAATAGCCTCCTATACACAAGGAAGAAACTCAGTAAAATCAGGTAACTCAACAGAATGGTTTCAGTCACCATCTTAAATATCTTAAATCAAAAATAAAGCATATCATGGAGGAAATTCAACCACAAGATGTCAGCAGGAAAGGTACAGCAACAAGTACATGGCTTAAGTTGCTAACTGCTCCATTGATAGAGGTAAAGAGATTAATCAGGTCTTCCTAATATAACAAGGGAGATGTCATTACAAAAGGAGATTTTCCTTTATACATATTAATGCCTCTTACAACAGGATGACTTCCACCAAGCTTTCAGAATTTCTCTTAAGAGATACTCCATATGCTTAAGAGATATACTTTGAGTCACAGATTTTGCTCCCCTGCAAGGTGGGAAGAGGTTACATAACTTGTCCAAAGTTATAGAGCTAATATCAGTGCTAGGGTTCAAACTTAATGTCTTGACTTCCCAATGAAGGATATTAATTTTGTTTCAGTTATCATAACCTTCATTGTATTAGATATGGATTGGTCTTCTTGCCATTAGGATATTCAATGATGTGGCACCAAAGTGCTTTATTTTTCTACTTAGTGGGACATCGCGTTTTCATTTTGAACTTCAAGTATAAAGGATCTCTTTATAACAAAAGGAAAGTAAAAAGTTCCCCCAAAAGAATACAAGGTAATTTCTGACCTCATAAATCTAATGGTGTAACTTTTCCTACCTTCCTCCTCCCTTTGTTCCTATCTTTTTTTCTTGGAAACATCATACTCTTCTGTGGGAGGTATAAAATGGTGCAATTGCTTTTGAGAAGATTTTGGTAGTTTCTGAATCTATTAAATATACAGTTACCACATGTTCTAACAACTCGACTTCTCGATACATAACAAAAAGACATGAAAACATTAATTCAACAAAAAACCTTGTAACTATACATTAATAGCTACATCATTCATAATAACCCAAAAGTGGAGATGACCCACATGTCTTTAGCTGGATGGATAAACACAATGTGGGATTTCTGTACAATGGGATATTGTTCATCTTTATAATGAAATGAAGTGCCTTTAATGTACAAATGAATGGATCATGAAATCATATTCTAAAATAAAGGAAGACAGACACAAAGGATCATAAATTGCATGATTTAATTTGTTTGAAATTTCCAGAAGAGGTTAATACATGGACACAAAAAATAGACTGATGATTATGCAGGACTAGGGAAAGGGGAGGAGAGGAGGGATGGAGATTTCAGTAATGAAAGCTAAAATGTCCAGATTTCTTTGTGTGATAATAAAATGTTCTTAAATTGATTGTGGTTATGGTTTCATGACTATGTGACTATATCAAAAACTACTAAATTATATGCTTTGAGTAAGTGAATTGTATGACATGTGAATTATGTCTCAGTCAAACTTTTGAAAATAAAGGAAAGTGAAGACAACATCTGAACAGCACCTTATAAAACAGCTATATAGAAAAACAAGGGAAAAAAGGAGTGAGAGAATTATGGAGTTAGGGTAACACACAGGATTCAGAATGCTTATTTGGGCAGAACAGACAGGGGAATGTGAAAAAAAGAACACATGATGAAATAATATTTTTCTATTTGGTGGTGGATTCAGGAGTATTAATTACATCAGTTAAAATAGCAAATACTATTTAAAAATTGTCTCTTTTCAATGAACAATGGCTTAAGATCACAAGTCAAGTTGTTATTAATCTATTTTGGTTGACCTGAGATCCAAAAAATAACATTCATCATTTGAGAGAAAGAAAGGATAGCAGACAGAGGATAATCTTTGAAAAAAAGTGTAGAGGACAAAACTTATAAAATCAGAAATTTTTCATTTAAGTGATCATTAATATTGGCTCAGCCACAGACAAAGCACCATCAATATAATGAGGACAGTAATCAAATAGTAATATCAAAGTATCTCTAAAGAGTGTTTCATATGGTGGAAGTATAAATAGAAATAAAATAATAAGTGTCTTAATATTCTCACTAATAAAAGAAGATGGTTAAACCTGTTGATTTATAAAATCCACAGTGGCTCTAGGATTTCATCAATGAAAGACCATTTATTACAGAAGCTAAGGTATCTTCACCACAAGTGGGGAGTCCAAGGGTCCACACTAGGTGGTCTCCATGGTCTCACAGGCCCACCATATGAAAATACCAACAATTATGAATAAATAACTTTACTACTTCATAGAGATGATAAATTACATATTTTCAAGTGAAAATAATTTGGTTATGATATGACTATATAATAATATAAGAATGATATAAGAATGAAAATATTTTCTACTTATTCTGGAATACTGGTCTATTCATAATTTTACCTGACTAAGTGATGATGATGATGAAAGAGAATGGAAAAACATAAACAAGTTTAAGAGGATTTTATATAAAATCAAGGTGCAGCATTAACTAAAAAGAGGAGAGTGTCAGATCACTTTTTTGATCATTACAGTCTAATATTAGCTTTTCCATAGACTAAGTTGATTTATTGATTAATGCAAAGTAAAAAGGAAATAATTGAAATAGTGGGCTGCAGTATAGCTAAGATTAAAGTGAACAGCTGGAGTGTTGATGAGGCTGTCAGATTCTTTGGCACCAGTTTTGTTATTCACTTAGGAGTGTTATTTGAAAGGTTGTTAATGACTACTAATAATGTATGGGCTCATTGTAATGAACACATTAATTCATTTTATGAATCTATGTTACCAGTTAAAGATACCATGTGGTCTATCCTGATACAAGAGGGGCACTTAACTGGGATTAAACCAAGTCTGTATATAAAAGAATATCAAGTAATTATAGAATATTATTAGAAGTGAATTTGACAAAACTCTTCATTTTAGAAAAGAGAAAACTGAGGCCCATGGTGTTTAAATAACTTTTTGTCACTCAATTGATTTGAGATGATGTAGAATTCCAAATGTCCTAACTCCCTGTTTGTCTTATATTTATTTATTACATAGAAAATAATAGACTACTACAATGATTTACCCCAACTCAAAATTCTTACAAAGCTATATTTTTTCAATATTTGGCAATCACCTCTCCCCCAGAAATGTTGCACAAAGCAGCTGCTGAAAATGCTAAAACCAAACTTGCTTTTCTCACAGTATTGGCTGTCAAAAATCATAGCAGATAAAATTAAACAGGCAAGAGTTTATTCAAGGCTGTTGCAGTGAGAGAAGGAGTACAGAACTCTGAGTTCAATTCCACAGAAATAAACAATTGGCTTTTCCCAGAGGAAAAGTGAACATTCTCTGTTGCTATGACAGGAGGTAGTTTTATAATTTGGAACTAGATGCCACTGGCAGTTGGTGCCCACCCTTCCTTCCACAGAGACTGAGAAAGGACATCACCTTCCTTGAAGATAATGATCATTCAAAGGATGACACCCAGGTTCTTGATTAAGAGAGTCTTGATGCCTTTCACTAGCAAGACATTTCTAAAAACGTTTTCATCTCAAAGGGCAGAGAAAGAGTCTATAATTGTTCATTTTATAAATACTTTAAGAAAAGGCAAGAAAGGGACCATTGTGGTTAGGACAACTGGATTCTGTGATGTCTGGGAAGTCAGAAGCATAAAAGCAGAGTGAAGTCCATCTATGATTGACTAAATCTGAATCTTATGGTCATCTTGGTCAGATTAGCAATGGCTCTTAAAAGTACATAATGCTATTTTTATAATACTGTTTATACCAGAATTATTGAAAAACCAGATAAAAGTTATTTGAAGCCTGAACAGAATTGTAAAGCCTGAAAAGACTTAGGTGAGCAATTTTAGTAGATGCATTTGGAAGATTCTATATTCTCTTCCCACATGAAAAGCCAACTGTTCTTTGCATTTTGTGAAGCAAGAAACAGAAACATCACACATTTCTCTATTAAGTCCCAACTATAATAACCCCAACCTGCTAAATAGAAAGTAGCCCAGTGCAGAGGGGAGGAAAAAGAAGACAAAATAAAACAAAATGGAAAAAAAAATCCTTTAGTAAATTATGCGCTTGAACAATAATTTCCTATGGGAAGAACTAATAAAATTTGTAATTTGGTAAATTAAACAGAATCTTTAAATTTAATATTTTTAAGTTTTTTCAAGTAGATAAGGGAATAATTAAACCAGAGAGAAAGAGAGAGAGAGAGAGAGAGAGAGAGAGAGAGAGAGAGAGAGAGAGAGAGAGAGAGAGAGAGAGAGAGAGAGAGAGAGACTGGAGACTGACTTGAATATTCTAGTTTGGCTTTCTGGAAGCTAATTCTGAGATGAGTATCTTATTTTAGGAAACTTATTTGGAAGATAATTCTTGAGTTAATTTATTAGTATGGTGCAAAATAGTGGTTTAGTATTCTTTTGCCCATGGCTATCCAGTTTCTCCAGTACCATTTATTGAAGAGAAGTCCCTTACTCCCTTTTATGTTCTTAGCTCCGTGGTCACATAATAATTGCCTATACATTCTTTAGATACTTCAGTGTATTTAAGATCACTTTTTGAAAATCAGGATTTATTTTTGGGATCTCAATTCTGTTCCATTTACTATATGTCTGTGTTAATTCGCTCACTTGCTGTTTTGATTTTTATCACTTTGTAGTGCACTTTGAAGTCAGGGAATATGATTTTTCCATTTTTGTTCTTTTTCTTCAGGATTGTTTTGGAGGTGTGGGTACTAATCAGTCAATAGTGGTTAAGTGAGAGAGGAGGACTAGAAGGACGAAAGTGAGGAATCCATGACAAGATATCATTGCAGGTCCTGACCCTCAACTTTACTTCTGGTGAGGACTTCTGGGAGATGGTCTAAGCATCCACCTCCTCTAAAAGGAAGGGATGTGAGGCACAGATCCACCAAATTCCATTTGTTGCTGGTTCAGGGTTGCTCACAATAGTTTTTGTCTGAATTAGGGCTGTGCATTTTCTCGTGGTCAGAGAAACCCGCAATAGTTTGCACTATGACTCTGAGGTGGAACAAAAACACCTAGCATTATAAATGAGAAGAGGTGAGAATTAACAACAGAAGTCTTAAAAAAAAAAAAAGGATAGTCATTAGAGAAAAGAGAGTGACAAGAAAAGCTTTATGCAACATCCAGTCACAAAACATTTAATTTAATGAATTAGAAATTAATACAAAGTTGTTCACATCTAATGCAGGGCAAAAATGTTTCAAAAAAAGTGAAAACACAGTTAAGTACTTGGAGGATTAGAGGTGCAGCCACACTTCTGTAGTAGATGTTTGAGGGAGAAGAGAAGGAGAGCATGGTGGTACAGATATAATAGAAGAGATAGCTGTAATTTTTTTTCTGGCATGAATCCTCAGGTTGCAAGCAAATCCTAATCAACCATCAGACACATTGTGAACAAACTGAAAAATATGAAACACAAAGGAGCATAAAGAAGAAAATCTTAAAAGGTATCAGATAGTAACGAAATTTATTTAAAGAGAACATTTCTAAGAAAATCTGGTCTTCCTGATAAGTTTTCAACAGCAATAATAGATGCCAGAAGAGAAATGAATAACTTCAAGATATAATACTTGGCCATGCCCATAATCATCTCTAGGTCATGATCTAAAATAATCACAGTAAACCTACACTGCCTTCTGCAAAATTGTTTCTAAAACATTTTGTGTTTTAGTGAAATATTGGAAAAATTTAGTTTAAAATATCTGTATTTTGAGTGCAAATCCACTTTCATTTCAAAGAAACTGATTAAACCTGCACAAACACACATTCCACATCAAATAAAAGTATTTATTCTTACAAGTACAAATATTTGCACCAGATGGGGTAAAGTACTACACAATTTTAAGCCTGAAATTAGTATCTTTTTTCAGAGAAAAAGTTTACTTTGGAAGCAAAAATTTGACATTAAGGAGGTTTTGAAATGAAAAGTTCACAGAAATGAAGACTTCAGCCTCAATGCTTCTGTTTATTTTGTTGGTGTTTTCACCCTGAGTCCGGGTCTTAAACCCCAGTCCATGGGCTTTACATGGTCTATGTCCCAGCTGCCCGAATCACAGGGTGCACTGCCCTCCTCAACTTTCCGATGGAATAATAGACTTCATTCTCAGCTCTTGGCAGAGGTGAGTCTTGTCATATATGTCAGCCAGTATTAAGCCCTGTGTTCCTTTAGGAAGAAAGGAAAATGAATTGACAATCTAATAGGTATGTCTGAGTCAAACAAGCAAAAAAAAAATAAAAACAAACCAGCTAACCAACTATTAAATAAAATCTGCATACCTGCTCAGGTACCAGCGAGTAGGCTAGGAAAGGGAAGCCCCTGCACCACAGTGCTCACAGTACAGAAATTCAGTCTGCTGCTTCTGCAAGGCTTCGTGCTAGTGATGATTTTTATTAAATGCAATTTTCAGAGGCTTCATGTGGCTTATCTTGGTTTGCTTCACAACTTTGCATGGATTTCCAGCAATTTCAAAAAGAGGAGAGCTCGTCATGGATCACTTCTAACAAAGAGTTTATGAAGCAGCGTTTCTTCGAAGGAAAGGCTTCCTTTAACCATTAGGTAGAGAACAATATGCTGGTAAGTGCCTCTCAGTTGCTGCACATGACTGGGAGTATTTTTTATTCGGATTCTCATTAATTTGCGAGGTAGCCGTGACCCTGTTTTTCCTCAACTGTGAGGAATCATTTCTGGGAACACTGGAACTTCCAAGAAAAACTCCAGAGAAACTAACTCTTGGAGAGTCTTCTACTTTAGACTCTAGTGAGCTGGAAGGAAGATAGTTAATGCTTTCTTCTGGCAAACAGAAATTTGGGATCCCTGTATTGTATGGCTGTGGATGTGGACTAGCTTCTCACTGTGCAAAGAGCAATTTTCCTAATAATTCCGGACAAGGTGTGGATTACTAACACTCAAGAATGAAAAGTGCTTATACACTGACTCATTCTGATGGTCTAAGTTAATTAATATTATCATATAAAATACAGTCTCTAATTCATTGTGTAGAAAAAGACAGATGAAATGGGAATTTTCAAAGTCTTTGACATCTGATTAAGGTTTCTACTAGTTTACCAGCTGTTTGAGGAAAAGAGAAAAATAAGGAGACTAATTTCAAATTCACTATTTGTTGGAGTCAGATATGCTTGAATAAGGGAGCTGAAGTACAAATGTGGCATCAGCTACCTTTGTATTAACTTCAATGGTGGTCTTTCCCAAAGTTGACTTTTACAACGAACTGTGAATTTGGTCTTCGGTTTGAATTGGGTGTGTGCATTTAGTTACCATTTTATACTTATCCTTTTAGGATTAACATTGATGACTGATATTTTTTATCCTTCCACTGGGCTGCAACTCACTCACCCTCTCCTCATGCCTCCATTCGGAAATGGAGCCAACATTTCTGTTCATCAAAAAATGACACCCGTCCCCATTTCCAGTCATGTGATGACCCTGCGTTTGCAGCTTGACAGCATTCCCAGTCACTGCACCAAGGATCACAGTGGCCACTTACTGGCAGAGATGGTCTGACCCGAGACCCAGAAAGAAACAAGACATTTCCAAAACTGTCACCGCAGCAAAGTCAAAATCCTGCAGAGGCACCTCATTAAGTCAGTGGAACCTCAGCCTTCTCATTTGATTCTATCGTAATTGGCTGTACAGAACAGAAGCCGGGAGACAGAAAATGCCGGCTATTTCTAAGGTAGCATTACGCAGTTCGGTCTGTCCTGGTGACTTTCGAGTGGCTCACAGACTGGATCCCACCAACTCTTGGGGAGGGAGAGGTGTCCATGCCTGACTGTTCCCGACGGGCGGTTACCAGCCGAGTCTGCTGACCGCGGCCGACAGCTAACAATCTGCCCATTGCCAGTTTTGTGCCAAGTATGTTAGATGAACCAAGCTGCTTACTTACATATTTGAGCTTTTGTCTTTTTATGTTATGTTTACTTCCCCAACTGATACCATTTAACAAATCTCTAATAATATTGTTGCCAACTTTTGGGAGTGATAAGAGAAGTGTTTTAATATAAAGCAGAAATCTATCAAAGTTATTTAAAATTTTAACATATACCACAGCATAAATTCTAAAACAAAAATAAAAACAAAATAGGCGCTCCCTAGTTGAGTGGTGGTCTGGTCAGCTGCCTACAGTGGGATGCAGTCACACCATCCTGCGGACTGGGGTTCAGGCCTGTGGGGACTGTCAGGGTGAACAACTAAATAAAAATCAACACAAATGCTTCTTCCTTTTCTGTTTTCTTGCCTGCTAGTCTGCTCACCTTCATTTCTACCTGTACCTTTCCTTTAAAAAAAAAAAAAGATGACAGTTTAAAAGTCAGTATGACCTCAAATATACAGATGGAATTTTTCATTTTTATTTTCTTGGATCAAGTAGACTGAAGCTTTCCTTATAGTTTACAAGCACAAAGGTTTAAAATTTATAATGTTTAAATAATAAAATATGATCCGATCCCACCCTTACTGTATATGATTGAGTGGGATAAATCTCATAGCTGAATGCCGCACCTCATCTCACTTAGTATTCATCTTTCTGTTTCTGAAACTTGAAGATACACACATATATGTATATACACACACATACATATATATATACACACATATATGCAAATATTAATGCAATGGATAGATAAATAATTCTGGATCATTTTCAAAGACTGTATACCTGTAAAAACAAATTACATCTGGAAAGAAAAAAAATGTGTCAACACTTGTCTCATGATAAATTCCTATAGCTTTAGTGTATGTGTGTTTGTGTGTGCTTGTATGTGTGTATGTATGTTTTGAAATGCTGCATCCCTGATACACAAATCTTTCTGCAGCATGATTTTGGATTATTGTGAATTTGGAGCCTCTATAACATCTCTGCTGAGACATATATTGATGAATCAGATCCAGAATCTAGGGCAGTGCTTAATGGTTTAAGAGCAACAGTTCAAGAATTTCCTGATCATTTTTATAAACATTTGTTAAGAAAGAAAGAAATTCTTTGTCCTTTTTTTTGGAAAAACATCACACTGATCAGAAAAATTAGATGTTTTTGAAAATAAGAAATATATACCTGAGTCAACCACCTACCTGGTGAAAAGTCAACATTATTTTCTGCTCCCAGGCATCTGCCTGTGTCCCACCTTCTGCGGCTTTCATTGACCCCTGGAGGCTTTAGCTTTCAGATTCCCCCTTGTGCAGGATTATTTTGTAATAATAGCTGGATCTGAAAGAATTCTAAATTTATCAGGCATGCTTTAAGGTCAGCAGAAAGCAGTCTGTTTGACAGAAAGTGGCTTTTAAAATCAGAGCTAGAAAACAGGTATTTTACAGGGAAAGTATCCTATTCATCTATGAGTCATTCAGAGAAGAAATATCTCTTTGGTAGAAAAGAATTCTGTTAAATTTTCTAAATGAAGCATTAATACCTCTGTGCTTCAACTGTGCCTTTGGCTGACAAGATCTGAAGGTAAATGAATGGACAATTGCTTATTGGTATCACTGTTTGGTTGTATCCCCGGGGTACTTTTGGAAAGAAGGTGGGAAGTAAATAAGAAACAATATTAAGCAGGCCAGTGGGAAAGTAACTACATGGTCAAATCCCAATTTCAAGTTGAATTGCCTGTGCTTGCATGTGGGACTGAATTAATCATCCCTGGGTTGGGGATGAGGGACACGAGGGGTTTGGCTAGTTTCCATGTGAAAAGGATGTCATTCTCCTGAGAGCTGCTCTCTGAGGCAAGCTCTGCTTAGCCATTAGTATTTGCTCTGCAGTGAGACACCCAACCTCATCAACAAAGGAGCCCTCACACCAAGACTTAGATAAGAAATTGTACTAATACAGATTTTATGTTGATACTTCAAGATAGAGCAGCTCAAACTGCCTGTAATTGGCATGGAGAGATGTGTAAAATTATGGCAGACACCTTTTATTTACTTCATCATTTGCAGAAGTTATTCTGAAAAATTACATAAAGATTTCTCCAGTATCCTTGCTTTAAAACTCCTGCTTTTCAACTCCTCTGCCTAAAGGAAACAAAGCAATCTTCTCTATTGCACAGTTTGTACCCAGGAAAAAGGGCTAGTTTTCTAACTTTCACTTTGCTGTGATCGAATACCTTTCTCTCCGACTGTTTCAATTCAGTTGGTATCCACATTCTGAGCTCCAATACACAGGTCTCTTTCACTGAAAGCAGAACATTACTACTTGCATGATTTGAAAGGTTATTTTGGGTATCTAAGAATGCTATTATCATTATATTTATAGAGAACAACTTTTCAAGACTGTCCTAAAAAATCTACCCAATCATACCAACTATGAACATTCTACTTTTGGATGAGGAGGGAATCCCTTATAAATAAAGTACTTTTCAGCTAGAAAGTTAGATAAATGTGACTTGGATTGAAAAGGACATTCATTTTCCAGCTGAATAAAGTCTAGTCTAGCGTTATAAAGCCCGCTAGGATTGGTTTGCACTCATACACACGGCTTCCATTTATACTCTTCAATTGTCAATAAACTCAAGCGTGACAAAGGGGTATATATACGTCAGTCTCACCTTGTCCCAGAGTAAAAGAATAGGATTTTATCTGCACAGTAATCTTCCTGTGATTTTACCAGAGTGCGTACAGTCACGGCAGCACAACAACTTGCTCTAGAAGGGTCCAGGACTAGAAAGCCTCCCAACCAATCACACTGTGCTCTTCCACTTTGCACAGAAACATTTAGATTGCAATGAACATCAGAGGCAGTATTTAAGGATAGTAAGTCAAAAGGCTACCATAACACGATCTGAAGAGTCTTGGCTGCAGGAAACAGGAAAAGATCATCTAAGGGAAAGCTCTTCCTTTTAGATTCTGTGATGGTATTCTAAACACAGCTCCCATTCTTTAGTCTGACACTGTCGTCCTCTGAACCTCCCTCAACCTGCTCTGCCTGTTTTTTCCAGATAAATATGACATCTCTACATGATGATGAACACAGAAGTGAGCACGTGGACTCAGGTGCCCAACTCCCTGACTCCAGCTGTGTGACTTTGGGAAACAGGAGTAATAACAGTACTGACTTTATGGGACAGTGTGAGGACTAATGACTAAATATAGTGCTGAAAATGAAGCATCCAAAAATCTGTGTGTGTGTGTGTGTGTGTGTGTGTGTGTGTGTGTGTGTGTGTGTGTATTAAGCCTGAGTTGGGTTGAAAAGCTGAAGTCACCGTTTTTCTATGTCTGATAGGGATTTCCACCTGGCAATATGCAGTCCAGAAAATGAAAACCATAGCTAATAGCAACAGCATGTATTTATACGCCCCTCTCTGGCCCTGGTGCAAGGTACAAGCTATGAAGTTAGTGGACCTGGGTTGCAGACCCACAGCTGGGGAAGGCAAAGAAAAATTAAAGAGTGCATCTGTGAACAATAATCTGAGTTGCTGGTTTTCAAAAATTTCACCAGGAAGCTTGCTAATAAAACAGAAGTACTTATTAGAATGGACTAGAGTTTCAAGGAAGGGAAGGTTCAAGGAAGGGAAGACAGGTAGGATATTTTAGGGCTTTCACATCTGGGCTCAAGGAGATGGGGACATGTCTGTGAAGAAAAGGAACTGGATTTGACCAAAACTTGAGACATAATCACTTAGGACCATAGGACACAGTGAGGTGAGGGCTTTAGAGTGAATCTTAATAGCTATGTTTTAATAACTGAGCCCAGGTGAGCAGACTTTTAACATATCTATATTTGTATCTATGTATGTATGTATATATATATATGTGTATATATATATATATATATATATGTATGTATATTTTTTTTCCTCAAAGGAAAGCTACAGGCAGGAATGAAAATGAGTAGCCAGGCCAGAAGAGAGAGGAGGCAGCACTCTATTAACCTTTTTAAATATATTTTTTATTGTAGCAATTATTCTACACATTAAAATAATTTCCTATGTATAGGTTCCCCATTTTTTAGATATATTTCAATACACCCTGCCCGCCACCAAATTACCAAGTGCTCTTCTCCACTGTCCAGTGGATTCTGCCACCATGTGCCCCCTCCCGCCCTGTTCCCTTTTGGTCACCTCAGTTCTGTTGCAAATGTTTCAGGGTTAGTTACTTTTCATCTGTTCCTCTGTTTTGTCTATTCACATTCCACCTATGAGTGAGGTTATCTTGTATACATCTTTACTCTTTTGACTAGTTTAACTTACCATAATCCCCTTGAGTTCCATCCATGTTGATTCAAATGACAGGGTTTCATCTCTTCTAAGGGTTGTGGAGTATTTCATTGTATATATGCACCACATCTTCTTTATCCATTCATCTGATCTTGGGCACTTAGGTAATTTCCAGTTCTTAGCTATTGTGAATAGAGCTGCAGTAAACATGGGGATGCAGACATCTCTGCATATGGGTGCTTTTGTATATTTTCAGTGGAGGCCAAGAAGGGGAATGACAGGATCAATATGGGATTTCTGTCTTCAGTTCTTTGAGGAATTTCCAAACTGTTCTCCATAGGGGGTGCACCAATTTGCACTCCCACCAACAGTGAAAAAGTGGTCTCTTGTCTCCACATCCTCACCAGCATTTGTTGCTTCCAGGCTTTTGGATAATAGCCAGTCTTTCAGGTGTAAGGTGATATCTCGTTGTTTTAATTTGTATTTCCCTGATAGCCAGTGACTAGGAACATAACAGTACGTGCCTGTTGGCCATCTGTATATCCTCTTCAGAAAAGTGTCTCTCCAATTCCTCCTCCCATTTTTCTGATTGGATTGCCTGTTCTTCTGTTGTTGAGTTTTATGAGTTCTTTGTCTATTTTAGATATTAAGCCTTTGTCAGAAATATCGAATGCAAATATCTTCTCCCAGTTAGTAGTTTTTCCTTATGGTTTTGGTGATGTTTTCTTTTGTCGTGAAGAAGCCCCTTAGTCTGATGTAGTTCCAGTTGTTTGTTTTCCTTTTTTTTCCCTTGATGGTGGCATTGGGTCCCCAAAGGCTTCTCTACGACTGATGTCATGGAGTCTTTCCTATGTTATCTTCTAAGAGCTCTATGGTTTCTGGTCTTATGTCCAAGTCTAATCCATTTTGAGTTAATTTTTGTGTATAGTGTTAGACAGTGGTCTAGCTTCATTCTTTTGCATGCAGCTGTCCATCTAGCTCCACAAGGTATCTCTGAGAACTAGAGCAACCATTGCTTATACCACTTATCCTAGAAAGTACCTGTGGAATTGGTGGGGTCACAGGCAGCAAAAATATCTGCATCCTGCCATTCAGCACTCAGAGGCATTGCTTTGGCTATTTGGGGTCTGTTGTTGTTTCATACAAATTTTAAGATTTTTTTGTTAAATTTCCTGGAAATAAGCCCATAGGATTCTAAATGGGGATTGCATTAAGCCTTTATATTGCTTTGGGTAAGATGGCCATTTTAATGATATTGATTATTCCCAGTCATGAGCAGGGGATGACTTTTCATTTCTTTGTGTCCTCCTCTATTTCTTTTAAAAAGGACTTGTAGTTTTCATTATAGATCTTTTCTTCCTTTGTTAGGCATATGCCCAGGTATTTCATTCACTTAACTCCTATTTTAAATGGTGCAATTTTCGTGGTTTCATTTTCTTCTAGCATGCTGTTTGCATATAAAAATGAAACAGATTTTTGTGCATTGATTTTGTTGACTGCCACTTTACTGTATTCGTTAATGAGTTCTGGAAATTTATTGATGGAGTTTCGGGGATTTTCAATATATATAATTATGTCATCTGCAAATATGAGAATTTTGCTTCCTCCTTTCCAATTTGGTTTTCTTTTATTTCTTTTTCTTGCCTAATTGCTCTGGCTAAGACCTCCAGTGCAATGTTAAATAGCAGTGGTGAGAGTGGACAAACCTACCTCGTCCCTGACCTAAGAGGAAATACTTTCAATTTTTCACCGTGGACTATGATGTTGGCTGTGAGTTTTCATATATGGCCTTCATTATGTTGCAGTATGAACCTTATAGTCCCATTTTATGGACAGTTTTTTTTATCATAAATGGGTGTTGGATCTTGTCAACAGCTTTCTCTGCATCTATTGATATGATCATGTAGCTTTTCTCTTTGTTCTTGTTGATACGTGTATGACATTAATAGATTTATGTATGTTGAACCATCCTTGCATCCTGGGATGAATCCCACTTGGTCATGATGGGTGATATTTTTGATGCATTGTTGAATTTGGTTTGCTAATATTTTGTTGAGAATTTTTGCATCTATGCTCATTAGAGATATAGGTCTGTAATTTTTTTGGTGACATCTCTGTCAGCTTTTGGTATCAGTGTAATGTTAGCCTCATAAAAAAAAAAACATTTGGGAAAGTTCCCTGTTCTTCAATATGTTGGAAGAGCTTGAGAAGAATAGGTGTTAATTCTTTTCTAAAGGTTTGGTAAAACTCATTGGAGAAGCCATCTTTTATTTTTGGGGAGACCTTTGATTTATTTCTTCAATTTCTTTGCTTGTGATTGTTCTCTTCAGGTTTTCCATTTCTTCTGGGTTCAGTCTTGGTGGACTATACTTTTCTAAGAATCTGCCCATGACCTCAAGGTTGTCCATTTTGGTGTTGTAGAGCTGTTTATAGTGGTCCCTTAAAATGTTTTGAATTTCTGTGGTATCTGTCGTAACTTCTCCCCTTTCATTTATGATTCTAGTTATGAGAGTTTTCCCCTTTTTTCTTTGTGAATCTAGCCAATGGCTTGTCAACTTTGTTTATCTTTTCACAGAACCAACTTTTAGTTTCATTGATATTTTGGATTGTCTTTTTGTTTTCTATTTTGTTTACTTCTGCTCGAATTTTGAATATTTCCCTTCTGTTGATTTTCATATTTTGCTCTTTTTCTATTTTTTCAAATGTAGAGTTAAGTTGTTTATTTGCAATTTTTCTTGTTTCTTGAGATAGGTCTGGATTGCAATAAATTTTCCCCTTAGTACCACTTTTGCTGCATCCCACAGATTCTGGTAACTCGTGTCCTCTTTCTCATTTGTCTCTATTTTTTAAGTGTCTCTTTAATTTCCTCTTTTACCCAAGAGTCCTTCAGGAGCATATTGTTGAGTTTCCAATCGGTCTGTGGTCTTCCAGCTTTCTTTTTGTGGTTGATTTCCACTTCTAGGCCTTTGTGGTCAGAGAAGATGTTTGGTATGATGTTAATTTTTATAAATTTGTTGACAGATATTTTGTGCCCCAGCATATAATCTATCCTTGAGAATGTTCCATGAGCGCTTGAGAAGAAAGTGAAATCTGTATTCATTGGGTGAAGTGATAGGTATATGTCTATTAGATCTATCTCTTCCAATGGTCATTGAAAGTGACTGCTTCCCTTTTAATTTTCTGCCTAGTTGATCTGTCCATTGTTGTAAGTGGGGTGTTGAAGTCCCCACTATTGTTGTGTTGCTGTCAATATCTCTCTTCAGGTCTAATAATACTTGATATATGCTGATGATCCTTCATTTGGTGCATATATGTTAATAAATGTTATGTCTTCCAGCTGGATTGATCCTTTAATCATTTTATAGTGTCCATCTCTGTCTTTTGTTATGTTTTTTTTGATGGAAGTCTGTTTTATCTGAAATGTGTATAACTGTTCCTGATCTTTTGTGTTTGTAATTTGACTGTAGGATTGTCTTCCAGTCACTGACTTTGAACCTTTGCTTATCTTTTAGAAGAAGGTGGGTTTCCTGAATGCAGCAGAAGGTTGGGTTATGCTTTTTAATCAGTTCAGCCACTCTGTGTTGTTCAACTAGTGAGTTTAATCCATTAACATTTAGGGTGATTATTGATAAATAGCTGCTTAGTGTCATTTTATAATTTGTCTTTTTATGTTGCACCAGATGATGACTTTGTTTTCTTTCTATTTTTAGGCTGAATGGAAATCAAAACAGTTATGTTTTGACTGATTTTACCTTTTGTTTTCTTCTCCACTTTCTCCCTGGGGATGTATTTTGAGGTTACCCTAAATTTAGCCTTCACAGTTCTATGTTTACTACCTAATTTTATTTGAAAGCATAGTAGTCTTCCACTCATTATAGCTATCCACATTTTTGTTCTTTTCTCTTCCTCTCCACATTTAATATTTGCTGTCATACTGTTTTCCTGTGTGATTTCTTTATGATTTATAGAGCACGCTTTAATATTTTTTGCAAAGCTGATTTGTTGGTGATGAACTCCTTTAATTTTTGCTCCTCAGAAAAGGTTTTTATCATTGTTTTAGATCTGAATGATAATCTTGATGGATATAGTCTCCTAGGTTCACACGCCTTTTCTTTGAGCTCTTTGAACATATTATGCCATTCCCTTCTGGCCTGTAGAATTTCATTTGAGAAGTACGCTGACAATCTTATGGAGGCTTCTCTGTATGTGACATGTTTTTCTCTGACTGCTTTTAATAGTTTTTCTTGTATTTTTTGACATTTTGATGACAATGTATCTAGGTGTATTTCTGTTTGGGTTTCTTTTAGTAGTAACTCATTGAGTTTCCTAAATCGGGAGGCTTGCTTCAGTCTTCAAATTGGGGAAGTTCTCATCTGTTATTTCTTCAAATATGGTTTCTGCCCGCTTTTCTCCCTCTTCCTCTGGGACCCCTATGATGTGAATGTTGTTCGTTTTGATATTATCCCAGAGGTCTCAAATGCTGTCTTCAATTCTTTGAATTTTTTTCTCTTTGCTTGTTTTCTTAATTTCGTTCCTCTGTCCTATCTTCCAGATCACTGATTCTATCAGAAGCTTCATTCATCCTATGTTGAATCCCTCTATTAAGTTCTTCAATTCAGCCATCTTGTTTCTTACAATTTTGATGTCTTGTTTTAATTCTCTCTTTTGCTTCCTGACATTCCTGTTTACTACCTCTACTGACTTCTGGATTTCCATGAGTATGTTCATCACTGGTACACTAAATTCCTGTTCCGGTAATTTGCATGTGTCTGCTATATTCAGCTTTTCCCCTGCATTTCTGATTGGATCCATCATGTCACATATATTTCTATGTTCCTTTGGTCTATTTGGCATTCTATTTATATTTCTGAGGGTTCAATTTCCCTGGTGTTACCTAGGTTTGACTTGCTCAGGATTGGCAATCATGTTCTAGTAGGTAGTGTTGAGGTTTGGGGCTGCCTTCTCTCCGTAATCCAGGGAGTGGGTCATCCAATGAGAGGGATTTCCAATGGGTAGATATGTGGTGGGCAGGTTTTCCGCTCAGTCGACCCCAGGCTCTGGTGCAAAATGGCTGTGGGAGGGGTTTGATTTGGCTGATTTCCAGGTATAGTGGCTCCCAGTGCAATTTTACCAGCTATGGGCTCCAGCTCAGCAACTGGTATGCCCACCTCCTTTAATCTCCACCCCCGTGTTGGCCCTCTGTGGCTCTGTGTCTCAGACCCACTGGACCCGCCTTTCACTGTCTCTGAAGCTGGTCCTGAAACCCCACTATGCAACCAGAGACTCCCGAGCTCCATCCCAAATCTAAATCTGCCGCTTAGCTGAGAATGGTGCTAGGTGCCCTCACCCACCATTAGTCGTCAGCGAATCCATCTCCAGCTGACGTGCCAGTTATTTCTTGGTGGTTGTCTCAGGAAAATAGGTGATTTTTCTTTTATTTATTTATATTTTTGTGTCTGTGGGGAGTGACCCGAAAGTGCTACCTGTCGAGTTACCCTCCAGGTAATATTACAAACAAATCTGTTTTTTCTTGAATTTTATATTGATGAAATTCATCCATTTTTAAATGTTAATTGTATTATGAATTGACTTCTAAAAGTGACAGCTGTGTGAATCTTCTAGCATATACTTCTCAAATTCAGGAAAATGAGAGACAGGAGGAGATTCTGATGGGAGATTGACACCCAGACATAAGGATAGAGACAAGAACATTTGCGGACACAGGACAAAAATGGCGGACAGTGTTGGTTTTGAGTGGAGCACATGAGCATGATGACATTTGATGAGTTCTTATAAGTAACTTCATATATGTGGTCAAAAACTAAACCTGGGAAGTTGGCTGCTTAGGAATTTGTGTGGAAAAACATAAAGAGGGTAAATAGAGCAGACTCAAATTGCAGGAAGGCATGATGAGTCAGAAACTAAAATTCTATATGCTAGAAGCAAGCAGCATTGTCTTAATACTCAAAAGCTGTGTGACTCCTGTAAGCTTTTGCAGTGTTAGCCAGGGTGAGAACAGACAGAAAAGACACCGAGAAATGGAAGAGCATGGGAAAATATAATATTCTTTAGAAAGATCGAGTTCGGGGCCTCAATTTCAGAGACTCATTTTAGAAATCCACTTTATCGAGGTATGACTGACATACAAAATGTACATATTTGACACAACTAATATGAAAATTTGGAGAGAAGTATACACATGTGAAACCACCACATCTACTCCATCACCATATTCATGTCCTCCAAAAAAGGTCAGATATATAACAAAACTTTTTGGACAGATATTTTTCATCAATAACAAGTACTCAATATGAACTGTACAGAAACATGATTTTGAAAAGTTTCCAGGAACAAGTGAGCTCATTGAGCATTAATATGATGCTATCCACAGAGATGCATAAAGTGACACTGACACTCTTGTGATTTACTGATACTGTTTACTGGTGTCAGTTTTTATTATTTTATTTGAAGAGTGAAAAATACTTATTAAATCTGTAGATTCCCCCCCCCCACCCCATAAGAGAAAGGTGCAGGCAGATATGAAAGTGAGTAGTTAGGAAGACAGAGGAGGAAGGCACATTTTATTTAGTTTTTCACATTAGCTGTTCCACCCAAACCAGGGACAGGAAGCTGGGTCCTTGGGATGTATGTGGGCCACGCTATCTGGAGATAGTGGACATCCCTGCTACTCCACCAGAGTGTGCTTGTTACCCTAACTCTTTCATAGCACTTCTCAGCTGTCAACACTCTGCTGTACTGTTGTAGGGGAAAGAATCCAACATTAACACCACAGGTAATACTTGTAATCGGAGATATTCATTCACTGTTTTTCCCTTCATGTGCTCAGTAAAAAAGGAACTCTGGCCAATGCTTGCTGTGGATTCTCATAATTTCCAGCTATGATACTATGTCAAAATGAATTTCAAAGGTAATTGTGATGGACACAGTAAGTGAAGAGACATTAGGCTACTCCCTTGTGTCCTGCAGTTACATTTATTTACTCTGGATCCCAAACTTCAACTTAAAGTTTTGGTGTATAGGACTTGGAGAAAAATAAGAATTCAAGGAAACAGCTCCCTTCATGTCTGCTCTCCTGTATTTGGATCATCTCGCAGTCTTCCTGAATGCCCTAGCACAGCGCTCTGGCAACTAGCATTGGGCTGAGCACATGAGATGCTGCATTTGTTTCCTTTGTAACTGCTTTTTTTTTTATTATTATTAAATAGCAGGCACAAATTCCATTTTACTCATTAAAGACTTATTTTTAAAGCAAAATATGAATGATAATCCAGAAGAATGGGAAATAAACCCAGTGCAACCCTCAGTCCCTAGTGTTCCAAATAAGCTTAATTCAAAGGGTCATTTTCTATATTCTTTATCAGACAAATACTATTTCCCTCTGTTCATGTTTTTTTAGACTGATTTTATTGAAAGAATATTACATTAAAACATTAAATATGTTGAAGGTATACATGAGAGAAAATCAGCATCTGCATATGAAACCTCAAATTCACCGCTGTTTTAGTTTTTCCTTCACTAGATAATTAATCCTTTTTAACTCTTTGCCTCCCACCATCCCGCTTATCTTTCTGCAACCTATGATTGGCTTCTTCCTTTTTTTTAAGCTGAAGGTCTGTTATCGATTTCATTTCTAAGATCTATATTCGTTGAATGTATTTCATTCATTTGCTAATATCTCTACATGCCATGAGTGATATACGATGTCTGTTTTATTCTGACTTATCTGGCTAAGCAGCATCATTCCTTCTAGGACCAGCTGCGTTGCTAAAATGGCAGGATTTCACCCTTTTTATTGATGCATACTCTTCACTGTGTATATCTCACGTCCCATCTTCCTTAACCACTCATTTCCTGATGGGCATTTGGATGGTTTCCAGCACTTGGTTATTGTAAATAATGCTATTATGAATCTGGCTATAAATGTATCTTTGCAAATAAACATTGTTGTGTTTTTAGGGTAATTATTCAGTAAAGGAACAGCTGAATTATGTGAGATTTCCACTGAGGAAACTCCATACTATTTTCCCTAATGGTTGCTCTATTTTATACTCCCACCAACATTGTATTAGAGCCCCTTTTTCTCCACATCCTCTCCAGCGTTTGTACTTCCGTTCTTTTGGATAATGATCATTCTCACAGGTGTGAGGTGACATCTCATCGTTCTTTTGATTTTTATTTCCCTAATGATAAGAGGGGTAGAAGGAGGTGGGGAACAATAAAGGAAAAGCTTAGTTTAGATAAGTCAATGCCTCTGACAGTGAAATAGAAACCTTGGCACCTGGAATGCCAGGTGCCCAGCATTGAGGAAAACCTTGGCTGGAGGGGTTTCTGGTGACCTGCTGAGATCTAGGAAGAAGTTAAAAGTCAAACAGATAGCTAAGATCTTTTGAGTGTGACCTCTGCTATGTAAACAGATTGTAAACAACTTCTTGCATAATGATAATAAATACATAAAGAGTCCATAGATGCCCAGGGTGACAGTTCTCAGAGAGCTGATCACTTCTTGACCTTGCTTTCACTCTGAGTTTCTTGTGTTTCTCAATCTTTCGCAGCCCCCTTCCTCCAGCTCTGTTCCTAGGATTCGAGCCCAGCAGAACATCTTTTCCTGTGTCTGTTGTCTATTTGCAAGTCTTCTTCAGAGAAGTGTTTATCAAGACCAGCTGCCCATTTTTGTTGAATCATTAGTTTTTCTGTTGAGTTTAAAGAGTTATATATGTGTAGATAGATATAGATATATAGAGATAAAATACATAGAAATAGATATTAGCCCCTTGTCAGTTGCATGATGGGCAAATATCTTCTCCCTGCCAGTAGTGTGTCTTTTTGTTTTGGTGAGTGTTTCAGTTGCTGTTTCTTTTATTTTGGATTTTATTTCAGACTAATTTTTAAACCTCAATATAATGAGTAAACTAAAGAATCTGATAGGTTTGGGTACAGTGAGACATTTTTCATCAATATGTTGCAAATTTTCTTCAACTTTTATTATCTTCACAAAGGTGATGTTAACATATTTATCCTTCTACTCTGAAAGGGAATGTCTATTCCCAAGCCTCTGATTTGTTCTGATATTGTCAACAACCAAAGTATAAATACAAGCCATTATGAATCATTCTCGTTACAAGAAATACACTAGTTTCTAACAAGGGCAAAGCTTTCATTAATTCAGCGACTCAGAGAAAATGTATCTTATTATATATTCCTACTTTCCAAGCAACCAAAATGAATAACTATTGCTTTCAATATGTGCAAAATATTAAGCAATTTAAGAAATATGAGCAACTCATTCAACTGTATTTGTGCAACAAGGAAATAAAGAGTCATTCCTCTTAAAAAAAATGAAGAATGCATGGCTCAATTTGGTTCTAACACGAGTGCTGCCACGCCTTGTCTTGTTACAGATTTCTCTTTCAACCAACAAATCCAAACGGTGCTCTTTTAGAAGTAGTGAAGACAGCTTTATTATGCGCGGGCCAGATATAGAATCTGAGCCCCAAAATACTTTTGAGGTACACTTTTATTGATGAGGGAGAGGGGCAGGTATAAATTGGAATAGGAATTACAAACAGAATTCAGTTATCCATTTGTGAATTCCTCACATGGGCAACACACAGGATTCACGTAATCGCAAAACACACATAAAGGCCCCATTTTCAGGTGAAAAGAAAAAGTCATTTTATCTAGTCAGTAGCTTCCCGCCAGTCTAGACTGCCAGGAGCCTGATGGCTTAGTGGCCACTGTTGGTCCACAGCGGCTAAACAATGCGGGGTGCGACTTTCTTTTCTTCTACAGGAGCACTGGTGGATCACATCTCTTACCCTGGTCTCCAAATTTGTGGTCCAGAGGCCTCATGTCACTCTTGCATAAGTTGCCCAGAGATGCTGTTGGGGCTGCTCTTTGGGGTTTCTCCAGTTACTTGAGAGGTCTTCCAATATGTTTGTTTCTTCAGATGCCTCTTACACAGTGTGAAAATAGCAGCTGGGCTTGAATGAGTAGACGACAGCCAGTTCTGTCCCTGCCCCCATTACCCAAAGGAAAAATACAATCCACACCTCATGAGTTGCAATAGATAAATTAAGTAATGCAAACATAAGTAAATTAAACAAAATTTATGTTGGCTGTCTACTAGGGTCTATGTTCAGAAAATGCAGATTTTTTATTTAAGCCAATTATGTAGACAAAAATCCATCAAAGGTAAAGTTGGAAAGAAAACAATGAAGAAAGAAATTGAATAAATTACGTGTAGAGAACCTCAGCAAAACTTCTCCTCCTCCCTTTATCTTCCTCCACTTCTTCTCCTTCCTTATCACTCTTTTTTTTGTCCTTCTTCTCTCCCTCCAGCTACCCTCCCTTCACCTCCTTTTTCCTCAACTTCTTATTTCACTTTTTTCTCATTTGAACTACAAAGGGAAACACTTGAGGATTATCTATATATAGTCTCCAAATAGCAGAGAGGTTATAGTAAGGAAATATGTCATTGTTGTCAATTTTAGATCGTAACAATTGCCTATATCGTATTGATCTAGACACGTAATTATCAAGCACCTGAAATGTGGTTAAAGTAAATGTACATGTGCTGTAAGAATAAAATATGCTTTGGACTTCACATACTCAGTATAAACACAAAAAGAAGGTAAACATCCCACCAGCAATTTGTCTTTCAAATCAATTGCATGTTGAAGTGATAATATTTTAGATATATTTAATTAAAACAGCATTAAAATGAATGTTGCCTATTTTCTTTTACTTTTTTAAATGTCACTTAAAGAATAACTCTAACTGACCTACGTGGTTCATGTTACATCTCTGTTGGGTAGTGCTCATTTAGATCTTCAGGTCAGATTTAACCCATCTGAATCCAAAGCATGCCAAACACTTTGTCAAATGCCAAGCACAGCTTTGATGAAATACGTCATGGTCTTAGTTGGGTGAAGGCTAGTGCTGGCTCAAACCATGTCAGTATCCAAGGCTCAACAGATAGCTCTTCATCCTTAATGCACTTTCATTTGCTAGGGAAGGAAATCCAGTGAGGCTTATTTGATTCATTATTTAGTAGCATGTCTATTAAAAAAAGAAACTATTCAGGAAAATAAGTCTTACATAGAGTTATGCCATGCTTGACTACATTTTCCTTTTATTTTTGAATCATTGTCCTTAAACAGTAGGATATTATCTAGTTAGTTTCAAATATTTATCACATGAAGGTAAAATGATGATGTTAAAACTTTTTGGGATTGGGTCACATGTCATTTAAAAATAAGCGACAAACTTTGTTATCAAAAACTTTTTTAAGAAGGGAGAAAAGGAAGAGACATAGGAAGGAAGGAAGGAAGGAAGGGAAAAAGAAGAAAGGAAGAAGGGAGGGAAAGGGAGGGGAAAGGGAGAGAGGAAGGAAAGAAAGAAGAAAGGAAAGAAGGAAGGAAGGAAGGGAATGAAACAAGAACTTTTATTAATTTTTTGTTTGTTTTGATTTGTCTTTCAGCCACATGGTAAAGTTGGTGCTTTGAGCTTTACATGATCAGCAGCCCAGCTGCTGGCTTAGCCCCTGAGCCATCAGAGTGCACCATCATCAGAATTTTTGCCTACAACATTGGGTGCTAAAAACAATTGAACAAATCCTATTCAATTGTTAAAATTCATAAAGTAAGCCATTGCTAATGAAGAGTTTATATCTGACTAAAATATGCATTCATTTTTAAGTTTTAAAAATTAAAAAAAATAACATCATCTGCTCTGCAAAACCATAAATAAATGGATGTCCCTTGCTGACAAAAGATGTTATGGCAGAAAACAGGAGGAAATAGATCTGAGCATCAGGACCCAAGGATGTGAGGGAGGGAGGACCCTACGGTGGTGTAATGGTGAAGACTGGAGCCCAGACACAGAGTGTAAAAATCCCTGTCAGAAGCGAAGGAGCAAAGTCTTGAGGAGGGAGTTCTGAAGAAACTAAAAAGAATCAATTAACAAATACAAAAAGACAATCTGGAATGCTGAAAACAAAGAATATCTGTGAATATAACCTTAATATGAAGTCACACCTATTTCAGAGTTTGGAATATTTATGTTGGAATATTTATGTCTAGAATAGTGTAATGTTATTATAATTCCAGACTTATTAAAGTAAAAAGAAAAAAAATGTGTTACACTGGCCAGAGAGTCTTTTTATTTCATTAACTCACTTTAGTCCTCTAGATAGGACAAATCTGATCTCTTCATGCAATAGAATTGAATAAAATCATACTTTAAATTTTGTTTTGATGTCAATATAAGCTGTCTTTTGAATAATAAACTTTACTCTTAAAACAATTATACAAGTTCATGATGGAGAATCAGGCATACAAAAATTAATAGGCTAAGAAACACTGTCATTTTCATTAAATAGACTTCTTTTAATCTCTCTACATAGATAATAGAATAGATATATTTGTACACAAAATACTTTTATTAAAAGTGAGATCACATATACTAAATTAACATGTAATTTTTTAATTACACTTAATGAATGAAAAAGGACCTTGCAATAGAAACTAAGTTGTTGAACTGGAACTGGGTATCTGCTGCTCCCAGAAGTCATTATTTCATTATTCCTTGATCGAGTTTAAGATATTTCAAGGTTTAAAAGTCTGACTAGATTTAAGAGGGGCAATAGATTGTGCAGTGGTTCAGGTGACGGATGATACTCTATTTTATCTAACAGTGATGCTCATAGTAATAGAAAACAGAGACAAAAGATTGGAAATATATTTTGGAAACTTTTACACCTATCATACATGGATACTCGGAAAATGATCAGTGTCTATTGGGTGGGTATGGAGAAAGTTACATAAGAGTGATCAGCTCCTAAAAATCTCTTACGGAAACAAAATTAGTATTTATTACAGAAAGAGAGAATTTATCTTTGACAAAATCTCATAGTGTATCAGAAGAGAAGCACAGAAGTAGAATATAGGGCTTTAGACTCTGAGCTCCAGTGGTCTGACACCATCTTTTGAGCTAGAGGAACTTATCAGAAATGAACCAAATTTATAATATAATATAACACAATACAAAGCATAATAAATAAAATGAATATAATACTTTTGAATTTGTGGATATACAAAAGAGAGGGGCTTTAAGTGAGTCTGTATATGTTTACTGTGGGTGACAAGGAAGTTATTTGCACAGGTGAGCACTACATTATCTCCAGTAAATAGATTTTTGAGAATTCTCCAAAACAATCAGCTCTACTTTTTCCTAGAAAAGCAACTGTCTCTGTTGACTCAGCATCTACAGTTTTGTGTAAGTAATATTGCCAAAGGGAGTGTTAATTCTCGAGAGAGCATGTGGAAGGAGGCAAGAAGTGTGGCTAGAACTGATCTGACAGAAACACCAATGTTCAAAATGAGATGTGAGAGAAGGTTTCTGTAAGAAAACTAATGGTTAAAGAAATAGGAATGAAATCTAAAAATTTCAGTATCTTAGAAGTCAATGGGAAGACCTTTGAACAGCGTAAAGATGAAAATGAAACAAAAACTAACTGATTTCATTAGAGTTAAAATATGGAAATCATGAGCAATCTTAGGAAGAATCTTTCACAAATTCATTTTTTAAATTGTCTTATCACTTCACAGGGTTCTATGCATTTTAGGAGATTGATTTTCCTCCTCAGTTTGTGTGCATTTCACACCACACCCATAGCATGGTTCTCATGCCAGCACCTTCCTTCTCTTGTCTCTTCCTCCTCCACCCCTCAACAGCATTGGGTCCTGTGAATTTTGTTGAGATCTGTCTTTTTGTTTTGTGTCTTTATATTCCACATATGCATGAAACCATCCTGTACTTCATAGTTTCTTTCCGGATTATTTTGCTTAACTTGTTCCCCTCCATTTCCACCCAGGTTGCCACAAAAGGCACGATTTCACCCTTTTTAGCAGCTGCATAGTGGTATATATATATATACCATGACTTCTTTATATACTCAAAGGAGATGCTTAAAAGAAAGTCAGAGTGTGATATTAAATCAAGTGGAGAAATGACACACTGCAGAGTTGGAGACAGTGGGATAGCATGTACGGAAATTCTTGCTATAAGTCAGGCTTTCTGTCTGCCTGTGTTGTAAGCCTGGGTTCATATAACCATGAGTACTGGCAGAAATATGCATATTTTCATGTTTCAATCACATTTTTTCCAGATGATCCTTTCTGTTTTTTTTTTTTCATTGCTACTTATCCCTAATGCTGTGGGTACACAGAAAACGATCACTTTTCGAAATACAACTTTCCTGTGAAAAGGAGTAACTCTTCCATTCCTATCACATATTTGGCTATAGAGCTTATTTCTCAGGAGAGGTGAATTCATTTTTCACTGTTTTTCTGATTCCTTAGTTTCTGATTATTGTCTGATTAAGTCTGGCCCATGATACAGTCCCTGGGTCGTTTTGTACCCTGTGCCAGCCCCAGCCCTGTGCTGTTGGGAATCCCACTCATCAGATGATACATACCATTCTTTGCTTTTTAGAACTGAGTGGTTTGTTTGACATATGCAGATAAAGGAAGTAAATTATACACAATAGACAAATGCTGCAACAAACTTATATAGGCAGTTTTATTTTCTTAGCTCATGATTATTTACCCAGTATCTGGTGTGTTTTCCTTCTAAGAAGGACATGCTCTTTCTCTCTTTGTTCACCAATATATCCCTAGCAGAGTGTCAGACACAGCATAGATGTTCCATAAATATGGGTTGAGTAATGAAGCAAAACTGTGGCTAAAGCAGTTGCGGAGAGTCAATACCAAGATGGAGATGAGGAGGGCTTTGTCAGGGTGGGTAGTGCTTGGGTGTGATGGTGTGGAAGTTGGAGCCTCCAGGGAAAGTACAGAAGTGCTAGCAACTGCATCTGGAATGCAGAACGCATTTACTACTGAAGGCTCTGGGGAATCTACTCTCCTTCTCCCTCAGTTCTGCTCTTTGTGGTAGTGGTACTAAGGCTGTCATTTTCTGGCTGGTCGTTAACCCCAGTGCTGCCTCGTCTCCTGGAAACCTCTGTTGTATCCTGCTCATGCATTTCCACATCTCAGAGTCCATCAGAGCACATCATTTCAAATCCCGCCTGCACTTCCAGCTCTCTGTGTTTTCCTTCTGCTGCTTCTCTCTGACTCCAGCTAGAGCAAGCTCTCGGCTTTTCAGGGCACGTGTAGAAGAGTGGGCCAGCTGAAAAATATAGGAAGATCTGCCTGCTTTAAGATCTGTCATCTGCAAATCCCTTGTACCATGTGGCCAGTTGGTGAGTGACATAACTTAGAGATTCTGGAGATAAGAGCATACACACTTTGCAGGGCCAATTCTCTGCCTACCACTGACAATATGGAAAATGTGGGTGAGAGTTCATGAAAGTTCACATGGCAGTGTGACATGGAGAAGCAATGGAAGGAAGCTAACAAGTGCCCTGGAAGGGACGCTCAATGCTATTTATTATGTTCCATTTCAGTTTTATAATAAAAAGAAGGGATGTTCTCTATTTTCTTTGAGTTTATTGAAATTTGATTTATTCATTCAATTTGTCTAAAATTCATCATTGCAGCTTTATGGACATCAAAAGCAATTTACCTGTAAATGGTAATTTTGCAATGAATTGTGGCTCTGTTATTTTGTTATTTGGTAGTCTCAATTTTTAGGAAACGATTTTGAATTGTTCAATATTTAATTCCTTGCATTTCAGTGAGGAAAATTGTAACTGGATGACAACATGTTTCCTCTGTCCCTTCTCTTTGACTTACAGATTTGACCTTTAAAATGACTATAAAGATATGCCTCACTTAAAAGATGACTCACTTAGGAAAACAAGATAGAAATTTTTAAATAAGCCATGGTGTTTTCCATCTACTACACAAGATAAGTTAGCATTAGTTAGCAGAGTAGAGATTTTAATTATTTTAAAAAATATGGTGTTTAAAAATATGGTGTTTAAAAAATATGGTGATTAAAAGGTGTGGTCTTCAATATCTAGTAGTATTTGGTAGTCAAAATAATGTATCTACACAAACAAATTCAATGAGTAACGGAGCAATTGTCGCTTTACCTAAACCAACGGATCTCTTTTGATGTGTCCTAGTTAGTAAAAATCAAATGAGGAGGAAATATTGTCTTACTGCTGCTACTATGTCAGAATCCTAACGTGAAAGGAGAAGGGACAGAATTGCTTCTCTTTACGTATCTCGTGACATAACTTAGTCTGTCCATTACCTTTCTGTGTCTCCTCAGATTAATTCTCTATCTACCTCCTGCTCTCTTTCAAACCCTAAAAAACATATTCCAGGCTGTTTTTGCTTTTCTTTCTAGGCTTCTTCTCTCAGTGAGAAGCACTGCAGGAAGAGCTGAGGGTGGATGAAGGGGCGAGGACGCATGTCTCCTTCCTTTTCTGGTCTTGCATGTCTGATCCCACTGGACAGAGTTTCACCAATGGTTGTGCCCCACCAACTCTATTGGGTTAATACCAACTCTACTGGGTTAATTTTCTTTCTTTCTCCTCCTTTTTCGTGGTAATGAAAAAAACTGTAGGAACGATGCTAAAAAATAATTTAAAGATTGACAAAGTACTTTAACCTAGAGTGCCAATGTGGCATTGGTGTCTGCTCTATTCCGGTATTATTTAAACCATACTGCCTTTAGTAATAAAGAAGAGTCAGACATATCCAGTCACTGACATGTTTTTGATGCCTAGTATTAGTCATTTAATGACTGACATATGGATTCTCAATAAGGATAGCATGAGAAGATATGAAAAGCTAGCATTCTTGACTTTTTGGTCTATCACCATTTCAAATGTTCATATCTTGACCTGATGCATATCACCATAGCATAAATTGTTCATCTTCTTTTCTATAAATAACTAAACTGTCATTTAAAGTCACATCTATTCACTCAGTCTGTTCAGTAGGGGGGGAAAAAAACAAGCATCTGTTGATGAACTTATTTTCAGAGTATCCCACAGAAAAAGAGAGACACTTGAAAAATGAATTTACCCTCTATTTGGTCCAATATTTTAGCAGTATCCATGAAAAGTGAACAAAAGGCATGAAAGTGAATACATCAGATGCTTTTCTTCTCAGTGTGTGTTCATTTTCCCTCAGCAAATTCTTCAGTTTCAACTAGCTTAGAAATTATGGTGTGGGCATATCACAAATTTTTATAAAAATTATATTTATATATGAAAATATGTGATAGAGAATGTGGTGTGGTCTGCTTAAAAATATGACTTATATTTTTGTCTTCACAGTTAAATGTTTTTATATCACTTCATATGTGCTAAGCCTCAAAGTAGTTTTGAGCTCACTGAGTATTGGGAATAATGCAAATCATAGCAATGGGTTGGGAAACATGTGTATTTACCTCTTAAAATAAACTTCAGTAATTGAATTGGACTGGTGCATGTCCCTGGAGTGGACACATGTGTGTGAGCACACACATACACACATGTACAGATATTAACGTATTAATTTCCTTTTTTCTGCTTTAATCCATCACCATAAACTCAGTCACTTAAAAGAAAAATAAATTAATTGTGTATTTTATTCCTGAAGTCAGAATTTGGAAATGGATCTCACTCGACAAAAATCACCGTGATTTGCAGGGCTGTATATTTTTCTGGAAACGCTAAAGGAGAATGTGTGTCTTGCCTTTTCTAGTTTCCAGAACCTCCCACTATCCTTAGTCATCTTTTCATCTTCAAGGTCAGCAAGGGCCATTCAATATTTCTCACATTGCATCACTCTGATATCAACTCTTCCATCTCTCTGTTCTGTCTTTTTGGGCATTTGTGGTTACATTAAGCCTGAGGAATAATCCACTAGTGTGTATTTTATTTTAAAAATCCATTAATTGGCAACTTTAATTCTATCTATAATCTTAATTCGTCTTTTGCATGTAAGTTAGCACTCCGAGTTCAGGGACAGCGGTGTGGACATCCTGGGGGGGCCATCATTCAGCTCATCTCAGGGGTGCACAATCAGTTATAGAAAATCAACATGCTCAGGCTTCTTATGATAGCTTTTAAAGTTCTTGGTTAATGATTTATCAAACTATGATCTGGGTTTTAAAATTGTGTGACATATGTATATGCTTGTGTGTGTATATTTCAAGATAAAGACTTTTTTGAGCTGCCGCTGTGTCTGTATGGGCCTGTCTCGATTGTTAATCTTAGAGGGCTCCCCCTTTGTGTTTATTAATCCTGTTTATCTTCCTGGAAGGGTTCGCATCATAGCTCCACAAGGTATCTCTGAGAACTAGAGCAACCATTGCTTATACCACTTATCCTGGAAACTACCTGTGGAATTGGTGGGGTCACAGGCAGCAAAAATATCTGCATCCTGCCATTCAGCACTCAGAGGCAGGTAATCCACCAAACCTAGGGCCTCCATGATTTTCAAAGGTCTTCAAAATAATTGACTTCTGAAAACAAAGTTACTGTTTCCTAAAAAGGAAAAGAAAACTGTAAAATAAGTGTTTTAAAAATATAAACAAAATTGACTTGTCGGTTAAATGTAACACACTACTTACACATATATCTAAATTATATTAGATAAGACTATATGGAATGCAATTGATATTATATAGGTGATGGAATCTAAAACAAACAATGACTCCAGAGAGGTCTTAAAGAGACCTTCATCATTCCTTCCTCCTCATTTTGTGGATGAGGACCCTGAGAGAGAGCTGACTCCCCTTATAGAGGAGAGCTGGTTCAAACCCCCAAACTTCCTGACTCCTAAAGACTGTTTTATACAACATTTTTTCAAATTATATATATATGTACTTTACTAAGAAGCAGTCTAAGAAAAATAAAAATATTGTATTCTATGTATTGATCTCTAATTTGATAGGGATTTCTTAGGTAATGATCATTTTAGGTTAGTGCAACTCATGAGTTAAACCTTCAAATGGATTTCAGGCTTTAAGGAGTCTGCTTGCCCATAATGATATCTCAATACCTGGTTGCTATTTTGAAATAATCTTGATACATGTTTTACTATATAAATAATTGGAGGGATATGACTACTCCATTTTGTGTTTATGATGTCATTTTATAACAGTTTTCTAAAATTAAGTGTAAGAGGAACAGGGAAATCATAATACAAATAATTAGAAAAAATAGAAGAAAACTCACAAGATAAATCAGAAATCAATCATATTGTCCAATGCAAGTTTCAAAATCTATTACAATGCAATTCAATAAAAACATAGTCCAAAAAGTATCAAACGTATATGATAACATTAAATAGAAACATGATAAAGTCACTGATTGAAAGATTTTCAAATGAGAAAAAAGGTTAAAATCTAATTTAAAAATGCAATAGACATACTTAATAAAAACTGATTTATGATAATGAAAAATAAAAGGATAACAAAGGTATAAAAGGTAAAATCCTGTGGTTATGATAACAGGTTCTGACAGGGTGAAATTAAATGGGGGACCACTAAATAAGGCGTGAAAGACTTATAGAAAGCATGCAGCTTGAAATGAAGACCAAAAGCCATGAATATCTAGATGTCAAATAATAAAGCACAGTCTGAACTATTGGAGAACCAAGGGAAACACAGAATCGATTTGGTAGCTATGGCTTTATACAGAGTCAGCCAAGTGTTGACACCTTACTAGAAATTACTGTTGAGTTTCTTCTCTTCTTTTGAATCCAGAGTCACAGAATCCAATTATACCTTTTAGTGTATGTGACCATCCTGTGGTGGCAAAACACTCCTCTTGTGCTTTTCTTTTCTTTCTTCTCTCCTTCCCAAGCCTATTTCTCATTCTTCATAAAACAATTGATGTGCATCCTACTGAAAGACTTTCTACATATTGAAAACATTATTGCATTGTTCTGTAGAGGTTATGTATTAATTTCTCACATGCAGGCAGAAATAGGCTTTTAATTTACAAAATCCAACAGTGGTTATTAAAAGGAACAGAGAAGTGGTAGGCAAAACGGGTAAAAGGCGTTAACTATATGGTGAAGGAAGAACTGGACTAGCAGTAAACACCATATATTATAGATGTGCACCTTAAGCCGATGTAATGATATTATGCAATAGTCTTTCAATAAATTAATTTTAAATATTAATACTATATTTCTCAGGTCAATGTGTTTTGTTTTATGTAGCTCACGTTAATGTCTCTACCCCTATAATGCTGTTTCATTATATATCATGTTTTACCAATTCATCCTTTGGTGGTGGGTCTGTGGGTGGCTTCAGTTCTTCACTCTAACAAAATACCTGTATTCCCCTTCCTCCTGCACATGTCTTAGCACATTTGTGTGTGGCTTTCTCTGTGGTAAACATCCAGGCTAAACATATAATTAATTCACTGAATGGTGATGGATTGCTCTTTAAGACAGCTATGCTAATAAGTAGTTCTACCAGAAGGTCAGGAGAGCTTCCATTTCTCTTGCATTTTACTCAAATATTTAAAAGAGCAACTAAATAATGAGTTGAAATAGACTGTATAAAAAAGGATGGAAGTTTCATGTTATTACAGAATTAGCATAGGATATTTTTACATGCAACTATGGATACTGCATGTGGAATTTTCACAGCAACTTATTCTTACTGCCCTGATATTTTACTGTTATCTATGAAATCAAAAGAACCATTTTTAATTTTTTTTGACTGAAAAACGTCCTTCTTATCTGTAATCTTGCTAATTCCCTATTGGACATATCACACAATTCTTGATACGTGGGTGTTTGACTCTATGGTGTATTTGTATTAAGGTACCAATATTCCCTTGGTCGTTTCCATCACCAGTCTCCTTAATGCAATGGTTTAAATTTCATTTAACTTCAAATCTCTAACTGCTGAAATCAACAAAGGTTTGCTTCTTTTCTGTGGTGACTAAATGAAAACTCTCATTTCCTTATCACCTCCCCAAAATTACTTCAATCTGAATATTCCCTCCTTTGCTAGTGTTCTCTCTCACTCTTTCTGCTTTGGTCTTTGCCTTTACTTTCTAAGAGCTTGGTTCTGCCTACCACGATATAGGGGTCCTTCTAAACTTCCTTTGGGCTCAGTTTCTGAAAATAACTCAACATAATGTTTCCTCAGTACCGTGATTAAATTCCTCATCCTTCAGAGTTTATTGTGTCAGTGCAAGGAATATGTTCCTTATAAACCTATAAAGCAGAGAACAAGCAGAGTGAATGAGAATTAGGAGAAATTAATTAGATGCTCAGCTTGCTTTGAATTGTATCGTGTATGAATCTATTCACACTTAGCACTGATTATGCTGAAATTCAAAAGAATATTAACCACTGTAAATGGAGTTTAAGAACATAAAAGCAATGTTAAAAGGAAAATTCCCATCTCTTCATCTGCTTTGTTGGACATCATCTGTTGTTTTTTATGTTTTCATTATACAGTAAAAAGACGTGTGTGAAGATTATAAATTGTTCCATAAAACTGAATTGCAAGAATACCCATATTTCTTTATTCTATGAAAAATCCTGTTTGCCAAAGTTGATGACTATTACTATCATTTGTCCTCTGGAGAACCCTCCCATCATAAGCCACACAAAACGACGGGTGGTTTATGAGTGCATTCGGAAAGAAAAATGGCACTGGACAAGATGAGCAAAGAGAAACTGAGTGTAGTCCACTCTTATTGCCAGCAAAGGGGACAAGGGCACAGGCCAAGTCTGCTTACCCAGCTCCACAGAGACAAGTCAAGAGAGTATTTAAGAGCTGGGATGGGAGATCTTAGACTGTCTGTGCTTATTAATTGGCTTTACCCAAAAGGACACATGAGCTTCCTCCTATCTACTGGGCAGGAGGTAGCTTGGCGCAAGGCTCCTACTAGTTAGGGTTAAACCCTCCCTTCGAGACTGGGAGAAAAGGAAGCTATCTTCCCAGATGACTACCTTTCAGAGAAATTATTCCCAGATGCTTGAGAAAGACAGTCCTAGGTTGGAAGTCTGACAGTTTTAAAGTTTTTTAAATTAAAAAAAAAAAGTGGCACCTTTGATGGAGCAATTGGCGAATTTAGCAATTGCAGGTTTATAAAGAAGATGCTCTAAGAAAAAAAGAGAGGAAGCTTTGTAGTTTAAGCCTACTGGGCTGAGGTGAGAGGGAAGTCAGGGCACAGGGAAGGAAGACTCCCTGAAGTTTAGTTGCCAAGGAGAACATTAACCTGTCTTGTTCAGTCTCTAGAAGAAAGTGTTCTCTGTGTGTTCCTTCTGTGGCTCCTTGTAGAGTTTCCTCTGCTGCTGGAAGGAGTGGATGTTCCCTCTCTCTTTCCAGAATTCTGCCCTCTCTGAGAGGGTCCTTGATGTGGGACAGCTGACCCAGTTCATCACGGGGCCACAGGGCTCAGAGGCCCATTCCCTGGACCGTGTATCCAAGCCCATGTCGCATCTGACCAGATGTTCAGGCAGCCAGGACTCTGGTGTCTCTGCCCTTCTTGTGAAGAAGGAGGATTGGGAATGAATCTTTTTAAAGGAAAGGTACAGGCAGGAATGAAGGTGAGTAGGCAAGCAGGCAGGAAGAAAGAGGTATGAGTGTTAGGGTGAGAGCTCCTGAAAAGATTGTCTCAGTCCAGGTTCTTGTATCCCACGTGTGAGATTATCACACAAGACACAGCTGACAAAGGTTAAGCAGGAAACTTACTTCAGCAAGAAAGAGCGATTGTGTACTTCTCAAGGCAACATGAAGTGGGTTGAGTTCCGGGGAACATCAATACCTGTCTTGCCCCATCAGCAAATACCTAAGGGAAATCTTTCTTTCCAGTAACCTCTCCCATCTCCACCCCAAAGAAAACTAATGACCAATCATAGAACCAGATTGGCAATGTTTCTGTTTGGTTTTGTTTTTGTTTCTGACCCTTGGACCACCTCAGGAGTGCAAGGGTGATTTTTTTTTTTTGTTTGCTGTTTTTTGGGGGGCTTGGTGATTGTTGGTATAACCATTTACATGATCACCTTTTGTTTCTTTGGCCTCTTGCCTCATCCCCCTAGGCTATCCTGCCTAACATGAGAAGCATTTTTATTTATTTATTTGTTTTTTTAGTTGTTTATCTTTGTTGAGTTCCCCCTGACCTGTCTGGTCCTGGGATGTGAGCCCATTTTCTTGGGAGATGCATGGACTGCACTCAGCTGGAGGTGGAGAACCTGACCACTAACTTTTCTACCACTACACACCTGTAAATAATTTTTCCTTTGCCAGTTGGCAAGTCTACAATCGCCCATAAGATGCATCATCAAGTATATCAAGTAGTCTCTCAAAGATTTCCCGTTGTAAAGATAATGTAAATACAAATACTGAGCACTTGAGATTGCAGGTGAGCATTATGAGATCCAGGGAGACCTCAGTCAGCAAACTTTCCTCATAGCTCGTTGCTCCTTTCATATATTCATATTTTCATGAGAGTGCGGAAGACAAGCAGTTGCCTGTTAAGTCTTCCGGGACTTTTCCAGGCTGTGGGAAGAGTTCCTGAGAAGCACAGGAATTATTTGCTACTGGCTTCTCTCCGTCTTCACCATGGTAGCAAGTGCCCACATTCCTGATACAATCAGGTGGCGCTATTTTATTTCCAGACTCATGGCTAGGCACCTCGGGGGTGACAGCTGCTGTCTGTTCCGCTCGAGTAGTCTTGAGTAGACATGCCCGTGAATTCTCTCCAGTGCTCCAGCAGAGAAAACTTAACCTCTTCCCTGGCAGTGCTCATCTTTCAGATTCTTTGCTGGATTAATTTTGCTTTTATATGAGAGGTATGCATTTGATTCTCTGGGTGGACAGTGTCCTTCCTCCCTGCTCTCCCTTTGACAGACACTGTTGAGTTCTGTGCTGCTTGATGGGGATTGTTTTGAGAAATGTATTATTAGGTAATTTTGCTTTTACGTAAATGCCATAGGGTGTGCTTATACAAACTGGACAGTACAGCTAGGTTGACAACACTTGCCATTTAAACAAGACAGTACCATTTTTTTTTTGTATTTCCTGACCATCCGTCATTTTGATATATCAATTTTGTCCTGTTTTTAATAAACCAGGGCCATCTTTAATGCAGGGAAAAAGGGAGAGCTGGGTGGCCCTGGGCCCAGTCCGAGGGGGCCCCAAAGCAACTGCCCTTTGTGTCGTACATTAAAGACAGCCCTTGCTGGCAGCACTGACAGCGGCAGACTGTAGCCACCGCTGCTGCTCCCCACTGGTGGGAAAGGGATGTACCAGCCCGCCTGACCCTGTGCGCCTGTTTCTTCAAAGGGAGCAGAACACTGCAGCATGGTCGAGCCACAGGTAAGCATCATGGGGGTTTTCTCTGGCACTCCCAGGGTTACTGGGCCTTTCTGGCACTGGGACAGTTAAAGTGACATGTGCTTTAGGCAGGACATTCAGAGCGGGACTTAGAGGGGCATCAGATTTTGTTTTCACATAAGCTGCCAAAATTCCTTGCAATAACCCTTGCTGTTCCTATGAAGTCCTGCTGGACCACACACACATCGCTACTCTGAGATCACTGATAGGCACGGCTTAGCACTACTTGCCGCTGGCCTGACTGCTTTGCTTCTGCTGGGATTCCTCCACCTCCTTCCCTCCCTTTTATTGCTAGGGCATAACCGCGTCCCATTTTTGCCATCCCAACGTCCCTTTTTTGCTTCAAGGAAATATTGGCAGCCTAGGTATATCCCACCACACACTTAGGCTGTATTTAGGACCATCATTGCGTATGTGAGCTGTTGACTAATAGATTGATACGTAGTGTTGACTAGTGTTTTCATTCAATAGTAAACATCAAATGTACAGTTTCACTGTGGTCAACCATTTCTAGTTAGCAAGTGAGAAAAAAACGCCCAGCCCAGTTGTTATGGGCTACACTAAGATTACTATTTGTTAGAGGGAAGAACTTTTCCTCAATTAATTGCACTGAAATTAGGAAACCACATTCCATTCAAAGAGAAGGAGCTACTGTTTTTCTGAATACAGGGTTTATTGATTAGACTCCTTTCTAGTTGCACCTTCTCATTCATTTATAAAAATAGCCTCTCATTTGTAAGCAGAAAAACAAAGTTAAAGTTGATTCAACATGGCATTTCTGAAATAAATTAAGTTAAAAAAATATTGAGAAGTGCATCCCTGCAGCTTTGCCAGGAGGGCAGCTGGGGTGTGGGTCATGCAAAGCCTACAGACCCAGGTTCGAGACCCAGGGCAGGGAGCAGAGAACAAAAGATTATTGAAGTGACATTGCATTAAAAAATTACATAGGTTGAAGCTGTCCCCCATTATACATCTACATCTGCATGTATCACATAAGTTCATCACTAACAGTCTCATTCTGTGGTTCACCATATCATTGACCCATGAAATGCATTTTGCAAAGACTTATTCTGCAGAACACAAGTGGAGAAGTCCTTCTTCTGGTCACAGTCTAGTATACAGGTTTGTATCTTTCACCAGCTTCAAACTGCACAGTATTTTTAGAGAAGGTGAAGGCTAAAAAAAGAAAGGGCAAGTTTCTCACATCGTGGTAGATGACAATTCTGATTACCCTGCTCTTCTAAATTATGTGCTACTCACACTAAATATATTTGCTATTGTTTAAGATAAATCAGCAGAAAAACTAGAGTTGGTATTTTATTTTAAATCTATGTGTTAAAGAAAATGAATACTTTTAATTGATATTATGACAGAAAGAGTTTACTTTTTAAATTATTTCCACTATAAAACCCTGCTTATTCATGGTACATGTTTGCTTAATATCTCTGCTTAATTGCGGGCTAATTGCTGAATCAGTATGTCCCTCAGCTTAAAACGCAAGGATCAGACCTTGCTGATGTTTGTTCATTAATATTAGAGCTCAATTAAAATGTTAATAGATTTTATCTAGTGTCATTATGGGACCAAGGTGAAGGAGGGCAGTGGATAATATGCCTGTAATCTAACTGAATTAGAGCTCGTTACTAGAGTTAGGACTCTGGGTAGAACTTGATAATGACCTCAGGATTTCCAAAAAGTCCAAACCCCAGGGCCACAGGACAGGACAGCTCAGTGACACGGAGAGACACAGGGTCCATTAGCAGCTTCCCAGAAAATCTAATGGGGTTTCAACATTTAATTGCACTGAGACACTTTCAAATAAAAATAATGGAAAGAAAATACCCTTTGTGAGAAATAGTACGAGGAAGCTTAGACTGTGAGGAACGGCGGCTACACGTGTTCCTGGGAGGTTTGCATTGGCTTAAGAGAAGCAAGAATGTGTTAGTAGAAAGCCTCCATGATTATTCAAACAAATTCTGTAGACTTCCTACTAAACAGTAACATATGTTTATTATTGGAAATTTGAAAAATACTATATATACATACATGTATATATGTAATATGTCTACTTTAAAAACAACTTTTAAATAATTTAAAACATTAGTGATTTAAGTAACATATATTAAATGATTTGAAATACAAAACATCACAAAAGCCTGAAAGAGAGCTAAGATTTGGGGACTTAGTGAATCTTTTCTTAGTTCTTTTGTTTCTGTACCATATCTGGCATAGATTTCTTTGTATAGTAGAGATAGAAACATGTATTTATGTTTTTACAGAAATCTCAACCAGTCTGAGGTCTTAATCCTCAAACTGAGAAGAAGTTCTAAAGGAAACACTGGACACAGAGCAATGGAAGATATTTGTCCTTCTACATTCTCTCTCCACTCCTATTAAAAGCTCTTAAGCTCATGCCATGAGCCTCACCAGACTCCTGTTGACTTAAGATGGCTTCTCTCCTCGTTGGCAGATTTCAGCGCCTGTCTTGCTGTCATTCTCTCCACCTCCAGGCCTGGCATACTTCTGGTGATTTCCATATTCACACAATATATTGTCTCAGCTCTTTGGACTCTTTCCTCCTGGAAGCTTGCATTTTGTTTTTCAGACTCATGGGCCCATAATCAGATCCTAGCATCCTGTCATTACCTATCAAAGACATCATTCTACGTTTGCATCCTCCCTCTTTCCCCATCCAATCCTCTGATGCTTCAGAGTCAACTATTCTTAGCTCCCCTGTGGTCCCTTCAAACCATTAAAGCTTTCACTGTGTTTCTTATTCCTTTATTCAGCCAAATCCCATTCACTCGTTCAATTATTCATCTGTTCAGTAACTGTTTGCTGATTATTAAGACCATGTGGAACAAAGATAAACAGTAAGAGGAAAAATAGTGCAAAGAGTTGCTCTAGGGACTGAGGATATGTCAATGTCATGCAACTATTTGCATTTGGATTCAGCGTATTTTAAAAAACAATAAATCAACTGGGCAAATAAAATGACAAAAATTGTACTCAGGTGGTGATTCTAAGGAGAAAGTAAAACAGAGGTATGGGATGTCAGGAAGGGTAGGTTTCAACTGAGGATGCCAGGAGACCCTCAGCAGCAGGTGACATGTGAGTGAAGACTTGGAGGAGGAGGGAGAGGAACCACCGCAGAGAGGCCAGGCAGAGGCAGCAGGAAGTGCAAGGCCCTGAGTGGGGAACAGGCTTGGACGTTAGGCCTGGCATGGGGGTGCTGTGTCTGCAGTGTTCTCAGCAAGGGGCACAATGACTGGGAAGGAGAGTATATGGCTAAGGGTTGGGATGACATTCAAAATGATCGAGAGTCCATTTTTATAATCTAGGCCTTAAATTCATGCTCGACTTTCTGTCCCTTTTTCTTACCATCCCTCTAACTTGATTCAGTCATAGCCCTGCTTAAATACGACTTTATTTTCACTGTTAGCTATTGTGCACCTCAGTTTGACTGGAAAAGTGCCTCCCACTGCAGTGACTGGCTCACTTCAGCTTCATGATAACGTGCCTCAAATGAACTCTCAATGCTACCAGAAACCCCCTCCTCTCCAACCCAGCACCAAAACACACACATCCCACACACCTCACATAAACATGCTGAGCACCACACAGCACGCAGCACACACACCATCACACACCACACACTACTTGCCGTATGACACGAGCATCCATGCACGCCACACGAAAACAGGCACTTCACCACCCGTTCACATACAGACCACCCTGCACACGTCAACAATGTTTGCACAAATACCACAGCCCACAGACACAAACCACGCACACCCCTCACCACACAAGCACACCTGACCACATGCAGACACACACTACATGTCTTAGTCCATTCACTCTGCCAGGCTCAGAAGCTAGTCAATATCTTAAAGCAAATATCTCTAGATCAGCCAAGGAGAAAGCTGGGTCCAAACGTACCTGGGTAGGCAGATGGGGTGGTATGTTCTTGTGGAACTTTCTTCTGTTTTCTTCCCTTTTTTCAATGAAGTGCAAAAGGAAGATTGTCATCTGAGAACAAACGGGAAAAATGTTGAGAGAGGGGAGGGCAACATTCACTACGAGTTGAATTTCTCTAACTTTTAAATGCCTGTAAGAGAAAAAAGAAAAACACATCGTTTTCCTCCTTTCTATATGAAAGGAGCTTGATTGTTGACCAAAAAGCACCAGTTATTAGTAACAGAATGTTCTTTCTCCCCTCAGGAAAGTAAGGGAAGGAATAAATACCACTTACTAATTCCTGATGACTCAACTCCTGGTAAGATGTGGCATGATGAGCGAAAATTCAGGGAGTTTTGGCATGGGAACAGCATGCATAGAATTTTCATCCAGTCCTGCCTGGGTTGTGATCTTGGATATTACTCTGTTTCAGGCTCCCTTTGCCCACAGACAGAAAATATAACTTGGAGCAAATTCATTTGTTTTCCCTCACCCTCTTCTCTGGAATGATGACCAATTCCAGAACTTTGTTAATATTACTGCCTTAGGAAGAGTCCACCTGTTCACACTGGTAGTACCTGAGATATTCCTGCTTCTGGCCTGGTCCACACGCACAGGCATTTCCTTACACAATTATCCCAGGTTCTCTGCCAGCCAGTGCATTCTCCAGTCAAATGGTTCATTCTGCTCTTCTCTGGGCAATTCTCCAGCCTCAAATCTAGAAATGCCTGGCTGCTCTTTTTCTTCCCCCATTAATCTACACATATGTCTTGTCCTGGTGCTCCCTGGTGGACTGGCGGTTAGGTCAATCATCTCTGAAGGAGCAAGTCACATAGCCCTGGGTTCAAATCGCAGGGCCAGGAGAGAAGAACCAGTGTGAACAATGAAATGCAAAGAATCAGTAAATAAAGATGCTTCTTCCTTCTCCCTTCCTGTCTGCCTGCCTACTCAACTTCATTCCTGCCTGCACCTGTCCTTTAAAAAAGTTCTGTCCTGTTGACCTTCCCTCCAAACACCCCACTTCCTCCAGGCATCGCTGTTTCCCTGAATTTGTGTAGAAGCCTCCTGTTTGGTGGTTCGTTCTCCCTCTATTACTTTCTGATTCACCACAGTGCAGCCACGGTGATTTTAACACATAAATTAATCATGTTCTTCTTCTACTTAACACTTGCCATTTTCTTCTAATTTTATCTCATATAAAATTATATATGATATATGATATAAATTAAATATGATATTCTGGTCTTTGTGCACCAGCCCCTGACATAATATGGATCCTGCTTATCTCTCTAATTTCATTAAATGCCAATCAAAAGACCCCCAATTTTTATATTTATTTCTTATTTAATTCCTCTTATCAAGTGTTTGTGGCTAATGCCATGGAATAAAAAACAGCTTTACATGCAAAATTTTTTGGGAGCAGTCAGAGAGAAAGCTGGTGAGGTCTCTTCGTTATGACATTTTATAAAGCCTGAGAATGAATGCGAGGCAGCTTTAAGGCAAAGTAAGTTTCTATTACTTTGTATAATTATAAAATACTATCATGAAAAGAAAGCCACTGTGATGATAGTCCAAATTTCTACAGTTTCCTTAAATCCTTTTCAAGAAATAACAGTAACAACCATGTGTGATCAGGGCAGCATATTCACCCTCATTCAAAGCTGGTTCCTCTGAAGCAAAATGGCTATTACAATGTGCTGTGGTCTTGCTGAGGATTAAGCAAGAGAATACTGAATAGAACTTTGCACAGAGTCAGGTCTCAAAAATATTTGTTCTTAACCTGAGATTAACCTGGGATGTAATGAGAGCAAGAATGCTGGAAAACATGCCATTTCTTTAGTAGTCATTTCTTCTCTTCAGCTTTACATGAGAAGAATGACTGCATTTTGAAGCATGCCTTTTTAAAAAAAAATTGGTATTTCACTTCTGTATTAGTTTGCTGTGACCACCATAACAAACGACCACAAACTTGGTGACTTAAAAGAACAGAATTTGGTTTTCTTACAAGTCTAGAGGATGGAAGCCTGGAACCAGCATCCTTGGTGAGATTCAAGCAGCAGCCTTGCTGTGCTCCCTCTGCAGGCTGAAGGGAGAATCTGTCTCTTCTTTCAATTCTGTTGACTTTCCTTAGCCTGTGGCCACATCACTAACCATCAAGGCTAGCATCTTTCAATCTCTCTCTGTTCCATCTTCACATTCCCTTACATGAGTGTGATTAAATTGCCCTTTGGATTCTTCTTACAAGGATTATTTGATTGTAAGAGTACACATGGCTAATCTTGGTAATCTTCCAATATCGTTCCTTAATCACATCTGCAAAGACAATGTCCTGTAAGGTAGTATTTTGGAGATTCGCACTTAATGTTTTGGGAGAACCATTATTCAACCTGCTGCAATCAGGTTTTGCTAATGCCGACTTAGAACAAAAGAATTAAAGCAATTAACATGATAATATGACCTAAAGCAAATTAACTGAATTAAATAAAAATAGACCTTAAAAATTAAATCAAGCAAGAATAAACTTCTAGCCAAACAAACAAATGAACAAGCAAACAAATCAGTAGGTCAGGAAGAGATGGGGAATGGAGGAGGGCATGTGGGATAAACTGGATTAAGTGTATTTAAAAGCAAAAAGGGAATAGAAGTAAACTTGCTGCATTGTGTATAGAAGTCAATTTACTGTCATGCCTACCTTAAACCTAGTCGATGCTATACTGCTATATTCCTTCAGGAAATTAAAAATAAATAGAAATATTGTGATAAATTGAAATTATAAAATTTCTTGTCAAAAGTCAAAATAATTTATTTTATAGGTTATTTCATGATTTCAACATTTCAAATAAACTTCTAAAATTTAAGGATTTGGTGGAGGAGATTTATCTATTATTTTACTTAGAGTTGCCCCCCTTCTTTTCTTGCTTTCCTTTTCTGTGTGTGTGTGTGTGTGTGTGTGTGTGTTTTGATCTGTTTTCATTAATTAAAAGAAAGTAAATATTTAAAAATAAATCTAAGAAAATTACTGAACCAACTCACATGTCTGTTCATTTCTGGAGGGAATGGATTGGGAGTTTTGAGGTGCCTGGACAGATGGGTGTTGTCCCAGGAAAATCAAAACCTGATGCCCTCGGAATGAATGTTTTAAAATGCTTTTCCATTTCAGAAACTCTGGAATGATCTATTCAGAACCTTTGAAATGCAGTAGAATAATGCCAGCAGAAAGAAAACACAGTGTGAAGGTGGCTGAAGGCCAAAGCTCCATTTCAGATGTAGGATTATTCTGCCTCCTGAGGCAAAAAGCTTACTAGGAGTATAGAAAAAGATTTCCTACTGGTTCCTTTTGTGATGATGAAAATAGCGGAAAAACCTAAGCTAAAATGTTGTTAAATCACTTCTGGAGACTTGGGAGCCTGAGGGTAGGACATGGAGTGTGGGAGGGCCAGTCGCCAAATAGTTTTTGTTCTTCATGCCCCTGAGGAAAATGAATGTAGATTATCCAAGAAAAGTAAGGGCTCAAGGGGCTATAGGAGGTGAAGGGACCAGGCACTTAAATAGAGCAACAGAAAGAGCCGTAAACACACATTTTTATATTTCTCCCAAGAGAAAGGAAGGAGGAAGTGGGTGGGGGAGAAGAGGAGGAGGAGGAGAAGAAGGAGGAGAGGAGGAGAATGAGTTGGAGGGAGAAGCTCATGGCCCTCATGCATACAACATGCTTGATTATGGTGTTGGATGAATGGAGAGAGCCTGTGGTTATGAAGCTACCAGTTAGGGCTAATTCAGTCTTTTCAGGGACAGAAAGGACTTCTGCAGGGATGCTGAGTTTCCAGGGTCATAGGACACCCAGCATGCAGACTACTCTGGCACAATCACCACCACCATGGACACTGGGCAGAACTTCTTACCACTTGTCCATGTTATAATTTCCTGTGATTCTTATGTCATCTTAGGGAATGTAGGGAATCTCCCCATGTCAAATGTGACTGGGACTGAATAGTCTCCTAACCCTAGAGAAGGAGATTAGAAGATGTCTTAGTTTTATTTAGGAAAACAAAACAAATCAAACAATATGATGTGACATTTTTTGAACTTCATTATTGTGTCTCAAACACACATATTATACAAGTGTGTGACAATGGTCAACACCGGAAACAAGAAACTTGCTTTCTATATGAAGACAGTTCTTGTAGCTCCTATCAAATAGATTTAAGAAAATGGATACTCTCCAGAATTGATGGAAAAAAGGAAATAGAATGTGCATGTACTTCTTCTATTTTGTCAGATAGAGGGAAATATTTATATGAATTTCCTTAAATATAAATAAAATATCTGTTGAAAGACTCAAACAGCATTTATGATAATAACACTGACTTCCTCTAGAGAATAGATCTTAGCATTTGGGGTCAAGGTCAGAGGGAAAATTTTCATTACATGCCTATACCAATAGTAGCCATTAGTTTGGTTCAATTGCCAAGGAAAATACACAGGACTCCAAATAGCAATTCCTATTAATTTATTGCAGAAGGACTCAGTTTAGTTATTAAGCTAAAGATAGTACATCATGGTCCAAGGATAGCACACTGCAAGGAGTAGGGAGAGGTTGAGTACAAATTCCAATTGTTCTCCCTCTGAAGGATCATATTTACAGCATTTTCTCTCTTGAATCAAAAACCACTGACATGTGCAGAGAACAACTCAAAATCAACTCAAGTTACCTCTGGGGACAGAGGTAAGACAATTGAAGAGAACATCTTCAAGCATGTTGGTGGGGTTCTTACATATTGCTGGTCAGGAGGCATAGTTCTAACTACACAACCAGTTTCAATAACAAAAGCCCACTGGAGCTCATTAACCCTTCTGTTGCCAATCAGGAATGCTGACGAGTTGGTGCAAATTGTCCCCAAGTTTCTCAGAGCCACGCTTACAGCACAACACTGTGCAGCAGTCCATTCCCCTTCTTGACCAGGGGTCCTCAGTGTCATTCAGATATTGCACCCTAAATGCTTAGGCCTATTCAAGCCTTGAGAGAATTAGCCCTCATCTTACAAGGCACTTTGATGACTTTTGAATTTTGGAGGATGAGGTCACATACAAGTTGGAATCCTGTCAGGGAAGCAGAACCACAACTATTTTCATGGAGTCAGGGAACAGACATGCATGCCATTGCATAAAAATTAGGAAAAACAAGGGCATGGAGAGAGGAACTGGTGGAACAGAGCAGAGTATGGAGGGTGGACAAGGTGAAACATTCAAGGAAATCCAGAAACCCAGCATGCGTAGTGGCTGACTCAGGTCCATCAAGGAAACCAGTGGGAGAGGTCTTGGGAAGGTCATGGTAACAGGACCCTTGTATTTGTTATTCACTCTCTCTTCTCTCTAGGTAAACACATGCCTTGTTTCATCACAGTTTTCCTATTTCACTCAGCTATAACCTTCACAGATATTTTAAAACTGTAACCCAACCTTCCCACACATTTTTTGTGCTTTATTTTGCTTCATGTCACTTATATTTTAAAAGCACACTACTTAATGCATTTACATTTCTTAGTTTCTATCATGATGGCTGGCATTTTAGTCAGTTTTGATCCCTTTTTTATTTATTGTATCTGAGACACAGTGGTTCCATCAATGCCAGCCAACTTGATGAACAATGAAGACAAGCAAATTATTCTTATCTATCTTTATTTACTTAGGGAGCATGTGTTTATTTCCATATTCTATGACAAAAAATATGACATGAGAAATCCTCTAGTATACAGCTGACAATACAGAATTTGTCCCAGGTAGAATTAACAATCGTTTCAATCAGTTTTGACACTTCCATACATTTCTTCTTATTTGAACATAGGAAAATCTAAGGTAAACTGATTCTGAGTTATAAATGGTACGTTTTCAAAAACAACCAGTAGGAAGAAATAATAGTGATACTCGGTCCTCTCTCTCTCTCTCTTTCTCTCTCTCTCTCTCTGTCTTGGTCTCTCTCACTGTTTCTTTCTCAATCTTAGTTTTAAGATCCCATAGAAACAGAAAACTGTCAAGTAAGGGAATGAGAAATCTGAAAAATTATGGTTCATTTTGAATAACTTGTCACCTTGTCTCTGGGAAGTGGGATAATTTGCAGAAGTATCTCTTCTACAAATGAAGAGTCAGGAGTCAGCCAGTAATTCAGCACAGACTAGAAAAATAAGCAAATGTTGTTGACCTGTGATTGCATTTTCTTACACACCATCCTTGACACTGGATAGACTTAACCTGGACTTTGAGTCAGTGGCTTCTCACGGGGTAACTTTTCATAGTCACACACTTGTTATGCCAACAGCAATTAATTAGTACAACTCAATCTCAAGGTCCTCCCTCTGAGTCCAGGCGAAATCTCTCCAGCATTCTGACCTCCTGTGTTTCCTGTGTCTCCTTTGGAGTCCTTTCTGCAAGGACTTCTGACTCCAAACCTCAGCAAGCGCTTGCGGACACAGTAGCTGTGCTCTTACTCTGTTCCATTTTGTAATCATCCAGGTCCCTCTCAGGGCATGGAAAGAAGCAGGGACGCAGGGTCTTCTGAACCTCATTCTCAGAACTGCAGGCTGTGCTGCCATCCCTGTGTCCGTGTGTGTCTGTGTACACAGCTGGGAGAGCTTTGCTCTGTCTTCAAGAGCCAGGGTCTGCAACTGTCGATAGAGCTTAAGTTCCCAGGATTCGTTTACTCTCATAATTAAAATCATCATTGTCAATGATGCTGTGTTTCTCTTCTTGTTATCATTTCCCATTTCCCAGGTTCATCACAGGTTGATGAGAACACTAAGAATGGCCTTGCTCCCTCTTTTAACGTGCATCACATTCCAGACTCTCCCTCTGGCTTTCCCGGCTCAGGAAGCTTCCTGAATGGGGGAGGAGGATGGGTCTGGAGTGGACTGAGTTGACAGGAAGGATGGATTTTGCCTCAGCATTCATTCCCTTGCTACTCTAGTTTATTCTATACGCAGTAACACCTTTTGAACCCAGAAATTTCATTAAACTCATTTTTGATGTACTTTTTGAGAATCCTGAGTTAATTACTGCCTCACTGCAGGAGGTGGTGGCCCACTGTGTCACAGTTTAGCTGGCGGAGATCATGAAGCGGTTTATTTCTCAAACAATTCTTCCAACAATGTTTTTAGGGTCCTTTTTTTTTTTTCCCTGATATCAATTCATCTACAATTATGCTAGCCAACTGTGAGGATAGTTAGAACCATCTTAGACATTTCTCTGTGCTCTCTCATTTTCCTGTGCTCAGTACTGAATACTACACAGTTCTGGGGTGGTTGTCTGTTCGGAAGGGGATGTGATGTAAGCAGGAAGGAATAAAGTCCCAGAAATGGGAACTGTGTATAATGGATATAAAATGAATTTCTTTCTTAAATCCCATTTTGCTGGCCTGACTTGAAATTTTTAAGGTTGCTTCACATAAGAGAAATAATGGAATATTTGTACTGATGTCAAAAATTAAATGGTAACCTAATTCTTGAATGAAAAGAGAGACTTACAACTAACTGACACTATGAATGACTTTGTCGCCAATAGTGGGGTGTGGTTAGAAAATCTGGAGGGTGAATCTCGTTGTCCCTGTCACTGTGAACTTGACCAGAAATGTTCTTCTGTGAGCACTGAAAATGATAGTTTCATTTTGGATTGTTTTTGAACTATTTACATGGGATACTGCATGTCCATCATGTAGAACAGAATGATTTAGTAGAGAAATAGTTTCTTACTTCAGGATAGATGTTTTTACAAAGTATTCAACTTATTTGAATATTTCTAACATCTTTTATCTCTAAGAACATGAGAAATGACAAAGGGGAACTAAAAACCGGCAAACGAAACAATATAACAACAACAAAATGAAATGAGCAGAGAGAGGGGGAGAGAGAGAGGGCAATGGTTTCTATTCCCCGTGTGAAGGCACATGTGAACTAGATTCTCTCATGCATAATTAGCAATTATTCTTCTTGACCTTTAAAGCCCCTTTTAATATGCAGAATTGTTAAACATTACTTTATGCTTTAAATCACTATTTTCTTTTTTAAGAAGTCACTGGAGGATAAAGATATAGTCCATCCTCACCTCATTTTTAAGATAATGTATGTTTTTCCTAAAGCAGGCTTTAACATTTGGAGTCGATATTTTTCCTTTAGTGATACTTTTACTTCTAGCTCATACTTTTTGTTCTGCATCAAAATTATTTTATCTGTGGTCTCCATCCACAGAGCACATATCCAGAAATTATCAAAAGATAAAAATTCTTTTGTAGTTGCTTTCAGGTGCCTATCCACTAACCAGTAACTAGTATTCTGCATCTGGGATTTTCATGAGAGTCTTGTTCTTTCTTCCATTGGTTCATCCAGATGAGGCCCCTCCCCTGCTTCCTTTTCTTTTAGAACCTACACTGTCTTTGTGAAATGTGTTGATATTTCAAACAGGCAGGTATATCTTTCCCTGATTCTGTAGAGATGTGCTTTTCATTCATTGTCTGTTTTAATGAGAAATGAAATTTTGAAGTATGAGTTTAGATCCATAGTGTAAACCCAAACATTAAAAAAAGAAATCATTTCCTCCTTTTTAAGTGTTTAAGTTGCTTAAGTATAAGGAGGCTTATCTGAGGAAGATTACTTGCATCTCAGACTGAATCTTCTGTTCTGATTTTGATACCACTATTTATACTCTTGAAAAACCTAGAATATTTTTTTACTCAGAGGCAGATAATATCAGCAATAAGTTAATACTGACATTTTCATAATAAAATGTCAATATGTTTAGGTTCATAATAAGCTACCTATCCCTCTTGCTTTTCTGACCAAGCAAACCACAGTATTTCTAATTAATTACTTAGCTACAAATGTCAGACATGGTTGTTTTTCCTTTTTTTCTCATTGCTAATATATAATCAATCACTGTGACAGATTCTCAATGAATCTGCTTCAATGAGTCATGTTTTCCTGTTTCTGTGCACAATGTACTTCTTCTTCACTGACTCTGGGCTGGGCCATGTGTCTTATTTTGTGTTTAGTAAGATGAAAGCAGCTATGACACAAACAGAGTCTTGAGGGGTGATTGCTCGTTGGAAGTTAGGGTTGATAGAGAAGGCAGATCTAGTACGAGAGAGACCCACCAAAAATGAGTGTGAGGGATCTGAAATCCACTTGAACCATCAGATAACTGCAGCCATATGATTGACTCCTGGTAAGACAATAGGAACACCATTCAGGTGGGCTCTGCCCAAAATGCTAGGTCATTGAATCACAAGTAAATAGAATGTTTGTCAAGTTACTAAATTTTGGAGTCATGTAATATATGGATTTAGATACTGATGCAATCTTTAAGGTATATATCTGCCAAGCAAGCCTTTTCTTTTTTTGAATGGGTGCATGTTTGTAATACACTGCCAAGTAATGACATCAATTTTCCAATTCACATATATATGGCCATGATGAGAGCGAGCTGCTTAGACCTCGTTGAAGAGAGAATTTGCTGCAAGGGAGGAAAGAGCTGACCACTTCAGGGTCCACCACTGCTTTCTTGCAGCAATCTCTGGACTACTCCCATGTTGGTCCATTAGAATTTCCCAAAGTCTATAGTTTACCTTAGATTCCACTACTGATGTTGTACATTGTATGGATTTGGACAAACATGCAATGTTCTATATCAGTCAAACTCATGCAACCTCTGTGGGAAGCAGGGCCAGACTACAGAATCATGAACTATCAAGTTTTAGATAGTGTAGTAGTTAATAAATAGTTCAAATGAATTCTCTCAAGCATCTTATTACTTATTAACTTGACTATGACTTCATTTTCCTCCAACCTCTCACCTGTTCTATAATTATCTTCAAAACGCTTAACTGAGATTTTATCATTTTACTACATGAAAACATATTATGACTCTTTTCCAAAAATATGTTTTGTTAATCAAATAATAGTCTTTCACTGTTGGGAACTATCTTTAACTTTCAGATTTTTTTCTAACACTAAACTCTAAAAGTTATGCTTAAGACATTCATTACTATTTTATTATTCCTATTTACATGAAAGCACTTTATGCAGTTGACAACAGAAGGAAAAATCTCATGCATGTAGCACAGCTAAAACAAAACATGATGAAATAAAAATTTAAAATGTGTAAAAAAGAATGATGTGACAAAAAGATCATGGCTGAGAAAAGAATAATAGAAGTAATACGTAGTTTTTCTTTTTCTATCAAGAAAGATAAAATAGGAAATATGATGGATCATATTATTCTTATTGATTAACAATTGGAACAATGTACTTTGCACAAACTAATTTGAGGATTTTTTCCCCAAACGTTCCTTTTGTTTCTTGAATTTCATTTTTAGACTTTCTTTCTCATACGTCACTCATGGTTAAAAGTTATTATTCCATCAAAACCTTCTTGAAACTAAATCTCATTCTCACAGCTTCCATGAACTCATGTCTTTCCATCAGAATAAGTTCTCTCTCTTATTTTCTTTCTTTAATTATTACGCATGTTTTTGCACTTATTCATGTGATGTCCTTTTGGGATCATTTGTAATGGAAGTGTTTTGCTTTTGTGTCTATTCCTAATGACAATCATAATGCTTTTGTTTTCACTGGAGATCTTCCCTTAATTATTAAAATCATAAATGAAGTAAAAAGCGATGAATATATGATCTTTTTTTCATTTTCAAAATCCTCCAGCCTACAGAAGAACACGAAGAAAGAGACTTAGAAGTAAGTTATTTGCAGAGATATTTCACAGATTTCATACTCTCGAGATAATTTGTTATGATAAGGTAAGATATTATTTCTATAAAGAATCATCCCTCACTGATCTGATCTGTAGATTATTTGTGGTTTATAGGTAGACAGGATGTGGGGAATAAAGAACATGTTCATTGGCACGTGCAAATAGGTGTTTTATGAAGAACTAGCAGAACATTTCCAAGATAATGACAATCTTTTTTAAGAAATTGAATTTCAGCTAGGGAGAAGCAATGATATTATAAGGTTTCTGATGAATGATACTAAAATGAATGAGACTCTTATGTGAGATATATTCTGCAATCTATCTGTGAAATTCCCATGTTAGAATTCCAAATTCTGGTGTCTAATTATGTAACTATAAATTGCTATTAAATCCAGAAATCCACATGGCCTTCTTGTCACTCAGGACAGCAATGTAACCACACTCTTTACACCACTTGATGTCTAGCAGGGAATATTTTATTTCTGTCACCATTCTGCTCTTTTCTTTCTATTTCATACTTGGTATCAGGACCTGGCTTAACAGCGTGTAGAGCTTTTATTCTCAGTCTATTGGGCTCCCTCGTTTGCATCAACCACACATGAAATATTTATTATGTGCCAAGTCCTAGAGATTCAACACATCCACTGTACATTGGTGTACATGATACTATGTCAATGATACATTAATGGTGTTAGTAGTAGTTTATTCAGAAATTTATACATAACAGACCTTAGCTAGATAACAGGAAGGGAAAGAATTCTGGAAGAAAAAATAAAGAAACTAACAATAAATAAGCAGAGCCAATTTATGGAAGTAACTGATTATGTAGAGGAGAAAGGGATGCTATCTTTGAAACACAATGAAAAACAATGTTGTAATAGAGTTTTGGATACCAAATGTCTTGCTATGGGAAAGTCATTCAGCATTTTGAGGAGAGAAGTGGTACCTACAGCTGAAGTTGAGAATAATTTGGAGGTCAAACCTGTATCTTTTTTTTTTTTTTTTTTTACCATATATAGAACACAAACATGGAATCAAACTGCTTGATATGGAAAGGGAATAGATGTGTCCGTTCTATGACACTTTTCATGTCAGGGAGAGAGGAACTGCCACACAGAAGTAACTTTAACACAATATGTTTTGTAATATAGAGACTTGAATGAAAAGACTTTCCTTGAGTAGACAAATAGGGCTACTTATTCCATATAAAGAGAAGCCTATCAGGTAGGATGATTATGAGAGTTATTTAAGCCAAGTAAAGGTTAAAAGCAAGTTTAAGCACAAAAATCAATGGTTTATGATGCAGAATCCTGAAAGATCAGGAAAGGCTGAGTAGGAAAATACGATTGGAGCTGCATTAAAACAGCAGAAGCTCCCAACACCGCGGCATGTTTTCTACAATATGTTGAAGGGGTCAATGGACTTGAAACTTTGGAGATGATTTGGGGTCAACACTACACATGGGTAGAGTAATATTGACTTAAAGATATTACTGTTGTGTAATAGAACCTGAAATAAGAGTTGTCATTTGTCTGTTCTGTGTGTACGACTCCCTGCTGAGTACTCTGTACTGGTTTCATATCTGAGCTCAGCAGGAGATTGAAAGGGATCCCATTCTTTCGGGAAATAGTTTTTGAGGAATTTCTATTTGTTGCGGGCAACATCAATGAACAAAAAAGGAAAAATCTCTTCCATAGTGAAGCTTGCATACATGGTGGCACCACCTTTCTCTATGCCCTCTAGGGTGATATGATTTAGGGCATAAGCTTAGCATAGTAAAATCACTGGTGCACCAAGTGACTGGATTTATCATTCTTTGCAGTAAGGGAGATTTCACTTCATGGGTAACCTTAGAACATCTCAGTTAAAGAGGGAACCTTATTATAAGGACTTATTATAGGTTTGTTAGGTGATTTGGGGGGAAGTTCAAGGAAGCAGGAATTTTCTCTTATTAGATGCTGCCATAAAATAGGCCATCTTATGATTAGGAATAATGAGTCTTTTCTAGGAGGGGAGACCAGAGCAATCAGTAACTGGAAATGAGAGAGCAGTTCCTCACATTAGCCAGGAGAAAGGCATAGATGGTAGTTTTGCAGTTTCCAGGGTGACCTGGTTTCTGTTTGTACTGAAACAAAATGATAACATTTTGCTTTTTGCATGCATCATGGTTGCATGGTGATCTGGTCTGCTGCTGTTGTTTTGTGCAATTATTTCCAAAAGAAGAACAGTATGGTATAACTGTGAGTTCCAGGGCAGTTCCTAAAATCAAGACTAAACTGTCTTGGGTGTCAGAGGTTGCTCTTCTCTTTTTCAGAATTAGCAGTTTAACTAGTAAGATAAAATGCAAGCACCGCCCTCCAAATTCTATGCCTACAAAATAGGAAACAGTACTGCTGTCTAGCCTAGATTGGTTTCATGCCTAGTACTGTCATTGACACATATCCCGTTATTTCTGGACTCCATGATGGTATTTAGAAGGCAATGGTTACCTTCCAGATGCATATCCACAGGAAGAACTATAGTAAAAATGACATTGGTAGTATGTTTATCTCAAGGACTACAAACATTTTTCTGGAGTGATTTTTTTTTTTCTTTGTAGTTTCAGATATAATTGTAGTTCTCCATCTAAAGTTATAATGATGTGGTCACTATTTTATTTTGAGGTTTTGATTTTGCAGTTTCTCATTCGTGTTGTATATTTATAAGAATATGTTTGCTTTGTCACCAATAACAAAAAGATCCCCCATCCCTACTCTTCTTTCTTCACTAGCCCACTCTGCCCTATGCTGAGATCCCACAAAGCCAAGTCCACTTTTGTACCTGGGCTGTTGGAAAGGCAGATATATGACCTCCTTTCTGCTGACAACTCCACACTAAATTGCTTATGTTGCTACAGGATTAATGACCTCATCACTGACCCTTCTTACTTGGTCACGCACAAGGGTCTATGAGCAAGAATTCAGAGCACACCTTCCAACTGGTAAGGCTTCCCATTCAGTGGCTTCACCTCCCTCTGGCCTTTTCTCACTTAACTTCTCAATGATACTGCTGTTAGGCAGCATTTAGCCATGAGCAGGGAATGGAGGAAGGGTGAAAAGCAGATAAAAACAGGAAGTGGGCCCTACCAATCAGTTTAAGGGTCAAGGAAACTACCAATCATCAGTGTTAAAAAAGAGAGAAAAGAATCACATATTGTGGGCTAGTTTTAAGTGGTGTGAAAACATAAGTAAAGGAGCAAGGTTCACCTTTAGTGACCCTCGCTCATTACAGGCTCATTATATAAAACATTTGCAGTTTTGATCCCATTCTGGGCAATCAGAGTGAAAAGCACATAGGTGGAGCCAAAGGTGAAGCCAAGGACATGGGACTTAACCAGAGCTTCATAAATGTCAAACTCCTAGAACTCAGGGTCCATTGCTCTGGAAATGACCCACCCTCTACCCTTGGAGTTTACTCTGACTTTACCCACCTTCCACCCTTTCTTTCACTTGACAAATTTACCAAGAAAACTTCACTATTTGCTTTAGTTCTTCTGAGTCCTGATAAAACTGTGATGTGCCATGAGTGTCTTGGGGTAAATCTTCTCAAGAACACAAGAATCCAAAAGTGGGACCCCTCACAGTATCACTGCTATCCTTCTTTACACACTGAGAAAGGTCATGAGTCCTGATACGTTCACTCTGAGATGAAAAGATCCTCTTCTGAGCGTAATTGGAAGATTGACGTAAGGAAATAAATGACCCTTGGAAGCATGTATATTTCTGTCCTTCAAAAATGTTCTAGTTGCATCAAAGTGTCAATCACACTTATGAAACAGATTTCTGTTTTTCTTGTTTTGTTTTGCTTTAACTTTCAAAGTATATGCATTTATTTTTTAAAACATGATACAGGCTTAAGGTCTGCCTCATTATAGATCAACATGTGTAAATCAAACATTAAGTTCATCACCACCACCAGAACTCTTCTTCCCTCACCACACAATTGGTTCTCTATTCGATTCACCTGGCCCTCCCCTTCTCTTAGGTAACAGCCAATTTGATCTTATTGACTAAAATTCTATTTTTTCTCTGATACAGGAAATAAAACAACAAAAATGACCTAGTCCTCACACACTGTGGGGGTGGTATTGACCTGACATTCTGAAGCTCACCCAGCAGGTTTCTCTTCTAAAAATCTGTATTTTCCTGAGCACATTCTTACCCTCTACATGTCACTTTACATTTGCATTGGCTGTGCTGTCAGAGAGCAGATGAACTGATATACCATACATTCTAGCTACTATTGTAATGTAACTAATTGTAGAAGACTGTATTTAGATAATTTGTAGGACATTATAAGACACACACACACACACACACACACACACACACACACACAGAAGCTGCTCAGTTATATTTTGTGTGATTTCGAACTGTGATGCCAGCCAGCATGTCTTCCTAAAGCTGGGCAGTGCCGGCCATGTGCTTGACATCAGTGATCCTCAGTGTCCTCAGTTCTCTCAGACAAATGATCAGAAACAAAATGATCAGAAATTACATGACAACACTTCTGCAGATCCCTGTTTATACTTTTCACAGATTCTCACATTGCTGGTACTGTGAGAGCTATTTCAGAACACACTGTACTTTTTTTTCCATTTGCTGCCTGGTGTGTATGATATAGTAATGCATATTTTTGCTATTTCACATGTTTATTTGCAGTTGGGAAAATAGCCATTATGGAGATCAGTTGATAGAATGTTTGTAAAAAGAAAAGTATGAAAGGATATTACATGTGCTAAAAATATTTTTAAAGTCCCAGTATATGACTGATTTATTTGATCACTTTCATGTTTGTTTACATTTTTTGCAACTGATTCACCTGAAATAAGCCTATTTGCTATTTTCTTACAGATGGACACCAGAGAAAGGATTCTGAGAACTGATCAGTCACAAAACAATTTGAAAAACGCTATTTAGATTTTTCAAATGCTATACTGACTATAAAAACGATTCAAAGTCTACTCTAACATCGGGAACCCAGAAAACAAAACAGGAAGCTCCTATTTCTGACTGCTTTCCTATCTCAGTTTCACACTGAAAACTGTCTCTTGACAGACATTGCAGGAGGTTAGAACTGAAGGAAACAACTCTTTTCTGTCTGGTGACACCAAAGGTATCTTTGCCTTTTTTATTACAAGAGACCGAAGTGCCCTGGTCTGGGTTTCTGCTTTCTTGATTCTGTCTTATAAAAAGCGCTGAACACCAGAATGAAAAAGGAATATTTTTCATCTTGGCATGTGATGCTTATTCCTTTCCTATGGAACCACATATCTGTGACTGGAGTACAGTATTACAAGTTGGTAAAGGGGATGTAATTGATCTTTCAGTCTAAGTGTGATATAAACCATTGAACAGAGGCTGGAAAAAAAACATACTGAACAGGTGAGCAAAGGATAAAAGGGATTTCACCGACACAAGCAAATATCAAAAGTAAACAGCAATTATATATGTGTGTGTGTATACTTGTATTTTACACATATACACACATAAATACACGCATGCATACATATGCATATATGTATATTGTGGTATACATATGCTTTATATGTGTGTGTATATATATATATGTATATGTATGTAATATATTCTAAAATACTGTCAACCTTCTCTGGAGACAATGTCTTTCACTGTGAATACCAAAAGTAAAGTCTTGTTTTTATCATTGGACAATCCTCAAAAGGGGCAGAATGAAAACATATATTTTTGAAGAATGGATAATTGTTTCATTATACAATAGGAAGCAAAATTTTCAAAGACACAGGACATAGAATTCAAATATTGAATGCGTTTTTAAGACAAAAGGAAAACTTAAAAAATCAACCCATACAATTTATATAAGAAAACATGTTTTTAAAGCTGAAATTATTAAAAAGCAGAGTTTGATTTAAATAAGCTAAGGAATAGAATTTTAAGGAAAGGAGGGAAAATAGACATTCAAAAAGAGAAAAAATCTATTCTAATACACTATTGGTGCTGGCTTTTAGTAGAGAGATAATGGTTTATTGCTTCTGCATTTTATTCTTTTTAAATAAAAATTTGGGGTGGAATGAATCACTTCCTTAAGACACAAATAATCAAAACTTGCACAAGGAGAAATAGATAAGCACAATAAGTCTTTATCCATTAAAAATTAATAGCCTAGACACAGAAATCCTCAACAAAATATTAGAAAATCAAATCCAAAAGTGTATATAGAGAATCATACAAAAGCTATTTATTCTCAGAATGCAGTCCTGGTTCAACAGAAACAGCAAAACAATGTGATTCATCACATGAACAGGTCAAAGATGAGAAATCATATGATCGTATCAGTAGACAAAAGTATTTGACATAATACCACACACTCATGTAAAAACTCTTGGCAAGCTAGGAATAAAAGAAACTTACTCAACTTGATAAAGTACATGTATTTAAATTATCATCATACCTTCTGGTAAGAAACCATTTGCTTTCTGTTGGGTTTTGCCCCATAATAATAAATAAACTAATGAAAATAAACTAACCAATAAGTAGCAGGGATGATAACATTCATAGATAAGGACAATAAACAAGGTCAATAAATTTTATACATATGTACAAATACTTAAAGAAAACACAAGCACAATGGGGAGAACAAAGAAAGATACAAAACTACGTAAAGTGAGACTATATCCTTGGCATTTGGAGAGGTGGGAAACTGTAGCCCTAAAACTTACATAGTATTGTAAATCAATGTTACCTCTATGAATAAAATGGACCCTTATGGAAGTCAAAGAGATGAAAAATACAATACTCAAACAAAAAAATACACTGCAAGGCTAACATAATGGGCAAATAAAAGCAAAACAACAAATGACATTGAAGCTATGGATATCAAAGACATTCACAATAAGTGGAAAGTAAACAAATGAATAGAGCCTCAATGGCCTATAGAATAATATCAGATAGTCTATAATATGTCAAAGTAGTGTCTCAGAGAAGAAAGGAAATAGTGTAACAGAGGGAAAGAAATTGATCAAATAATGGAAAAATCAATTCCAAATTTGATGAAAACCATAAACTCACCATTTTATGTGGCTCAAAAAGCCCCACACAGGTTAAATACACATAATAAAAATTCTTAGAAAAATATATATTATCAAAGTCCACTCAAGAACAAAAAGCTAAATAGCTCTATATTTACAGAGACACTAGAATCTTCCCCACAGATAAAACCAAAGACCCATTCATAAACCTAAATAAACTAAGAATTGAAAGGAATTTCTCTTCCTAGGGATTTTTCCATCCCCAGAGAAAAATTCCTTTTATGCCCAGGAATCTACTGCCTCTGCAGCTATTTTTGGACAGATGAGACAGAAGTATTCTGCTGATAATAGAGAGAAGGATGAGACATTCTTTGAATTTTCCAGAATTTCTGTGTTCTATCGAAATTAATTCCTTACCATTTGTATTAGGATATGTCAACAGAATAACTGAAAATGATATCCAATTTCTATTAACCATTCTTCATTACTAAGATAATTGTCATTTAGACACATGTTTTCCTGTTTCTCTTATAAATGACAAGTTTTTCCCACAGTCCATTTTTTTCTGCTGCCTATGAAGTCACAGAAAAATGCAATAGAATGTATAATCAAATCCTAAGTGCTTCTGCTGTGATAGGAAAATAGCTCAAAATTTCCGAAATCTTCCTTAGAAGAATTAGACAAATACCTGTCTTTTAACTATAGCTGAGACCATGTGTGGCTTCTCAGTTCTTCCTAGAAATGAGAAAAAGTCAGAGAATGATATAAACCCTAATGAGTCAGTGTTAACACTAATCTTTCATAAAAGTACTTCTGGGAAGATGGACAACACTGATACAAATATACAAAGAGAGGAATATTTTTGCCTGGACTTCTATCAATAATGTTGGAAAAGAAATGATGACAAGCAAACAACATCCCATCAAACAGGAGAAACAAACATGGATACAGAGAAATGAAAAAAGTTGTGTGAATACGGCTGGAATGATGCCTTCTTATCCTTTAATGACAGTAACCAGGAGGTTCATGTCTAGGATTCTATTTATTAGCAATTTCCAGGAGTCAGAATTCTATCTAAATGAATGAGCACAGAGTCTAGTCTGATATTTTCAGTAATTTATAGTTTAGTGTTTTGGAGGCACAGATATTTTATTTCAGAACCAGGGGATGTAGTGCCTGCCTCTCTCTTTTTTTAGAGGTAAAGCAATATCATCAAATACCATATTTCCCCATTGTTTTTCCCACCATCATTGCACTCTAAGAAATAATTAAATACTGTTAAATACTGTTAATATTCAAATACCCCACAGCATATATAATTAAGCCCTCTAAGAAAATCTGGAAAAAACAGCATGTTAAAATGGAAGGGAGAAGCAAGTGGTTGAAGCATCTGTTCTGATGCAATGAAGTATGTCTGCTTTTTAAATAACAACAAAAAACCCCTCTATTTTAGTGATAGTGCATTTTGGAAGTGGCATTCCTTTTGTTGTGTCTAATCTCAAAAAGAGTGAAAAATAGAGAAAAAAAATATGATGTCAGGGCGTACCCTGGTGGAATGACAGTTAGGTCCATCACCTTGGGTCAAGAGTCATCCTGGGTTTGCATCTCAGGGCTGGGGAAGCTACCAAGATGAACAACTAAGTAAAAATAGAAATTCTTTATCCTCTCTTTTCGCCTGCTTGACTTCTCATTTTAGTTCCTGCCTGCATTTTTCCTTAACAAAAAAAAAAAAAAAAAGAAAGTAAGAAAGAAAAGAAAGAAGGAAGAAGAATATTCCTCTGTGTACTCGCTTGTGTCATTGTTGTCCGTCTTCCTAGAAATTCTCCAAAAGTAAAAGTATTGTGGGCAAGGGGATCCAGTCTTCAAATGCTTTTGTGTAATTCAACCTGGTACGTTGTCAACTGTGAGGACTGGGGATTTTGGTGACATGTATAGAAGTAAAGCAAACGCATCCTAGAACCAGACTAGAGAGACTGTCTGAGTCATGTAGTCTTATTACCATCATGTTTTTGAACTGGTCCCTCAGCACAGTTATGTACCTATAAAATACAGACCAAAGGCCATTTCTATACTGACAATATTTTATGAAAGCCAGCATTTCATTTTCCTGGGTTTATGTAATCCTCCCTCAGCTATTTCCAGGAGCTCAGGCTCTAGCTTGAGGGTAATCTTTGTCCTACCTCACAAAATTCTGAAGTAGGGTTTAATACCAGCAGTTTGCATTTTTTCCATTTATTCACTTAAAAAAATTATGCATTTCTAATTCATGTAGGATGCAAGACTAAATGCAGAGTTCACAGAAATGGAAGAGACATAGATGATACCTGCCATTGGAGTTCTTGACTAAGGGCTACGGTAGAGGTAGATTTTATACAAATATTAAAATCCTAGCAAACACTCAAAGGATCAGTACAAGGAGGTGTAAAAATATAGAGCAGGAATGGTGATGTGCTCTGAGATGAGTAGGATGCAGCCAGGTGAAAACTCAGAAGGAGATTTTCCAGAAAATACGATGTGGCAAAGACAGTCAAGTAAGGAAAAGTATATCATATGCCAGGCATCTCTATGACTGGAGCACAAAGAATTAAAATAACACCAAGCTAAGGTTAAGAACTATGTCAGCATCATTCAAGAGGTCACAGACTGGATTAGAGTCTCTGATCATTATAAAGAGTAATAGTCTGCTGCTAAAATGAATTGAGTGCTAAACTGAGATGCATCAGAGGTTAACCCTTGAAAGCATCTACGTGGCTTCTAAGCAAATATTAGATCAGAGGGGTAAGATTCCATGTGTGAGAGAGGCCAGTAACAGGTTACTGCATTAGGTAGAGTGAAAATGATGGTTGTGAAGGCCAAGGAGGTGAATACATGAAAGAAACATCTCTGGAGATATTTTGAAGTCACCATCATCGTGATACAGGAAGCGATTAGAAGCAAGAGCCGAAGAAATGTGAAGAGTCAAGAATTATTTTCATATAATTTTGAACATGAGCCCTGGTTTTGATAGTATCATCATTTAGTGAAATAAGGAACTCTAGGGGGAAAAGAGGCAAAGATATTTGGAGAATGACTAGGAGCTCATTTGTAGGCACAGGTATCTGGAGCCTTCACAGTGGGCACATCAATAGTCAGGGGTCTGTATAAACCTAGAATACAGGTTTGTTGTGAAAATGCATATTTGACAGAGCTATATTTTGTTGAGATTTTATGCTACTCACTTAAATACAGTAAAATGAAACTCTAGATGTGAAGGTGCTCAGGTTATCAATAAAAAAATACAATGTGAAGAAAATGACATTTAAGATAGAACACCAAATAATTTCAAACAGTTTGAATGAGTGTAGAAGAGGTGAAACAAGAAAGGAGAACTGAAATATGGGCCTGAGAAATATAGACAAAAGAATATTCTAGAAATATGTGTCAGTATCAAGTTCTGTCCATAAATCAGGTATAGCGGAAACTGATGACAGGGTCTCATGGAGGCTGCAGACAGAGCCAGAGTGTATGGCACCAGGGGTTCAAGTCGTCAGTGGGAGGGGAGTGGACAAAACAAGAAGGAAAAATTTGAGCACTTGATCCTGAATGATGGAGTTAGGGACTTATATTATGGGGGATAGTATGGTTACCATCAAGGGTTTTAATTTTTGTGTTCAAGATTGGGAAAGCTTGAAATGTTTCACTGCAAAATAAAGGCTATAGGTATGAAAGATCTGATGATTCTGAAGAGACACTATCTCCATTAGAATGGAAGACCGAAGCTGCAAGTAGGTTTGTAAGTTTGCTAACAGTAAGACAATCCATCCATTAGTTTATCTTCTCCCTGGTAAAGAAGTCAGTCTTCTGTTGATAATGAGAAAAGAAGAGGAAATTATAGCAGATTTGCAATAGACATTTGGGAAGGAAGAGTGATTGATTTGAAGAATCATAATTAGATTTCTGGGGAAGGCTTGAGACCCCAATTCTTCCTTCAGTCTTCCTCCTTCCTTTCTTTATAGCACTACAATCTTTTTAAAAATCTGGATTCTGTAAAACACATAATAAAATTAGAGAGGAGAAAAGCAACTGGCATGTTGCATGACTTCATCTACTCTTTTGTCATAATTATTTGTATTTGGTTAGGGCTCTATAGCATAAGCCCATTAATGACCTCTAGTTGTGAAAAAATCAGAACTGATAGTCTTCTGAGAAAGCTATTTGAGGTGAGGAGTGTTGACTGGAGCTCTGTGGCCCAGGAATACCATGCATGTGAGCAGAAGGAAGGTGGGTACACTGTTTTAAGGTCAAATTTGTCAACAACTATTAACATGCAATTATCCTATGCATTCACTTCCTCATTAATGCCACAAGCATCTGGGAACATTCTGATAAGGCCAGTGGCTATCAGGAAAAACTGGGCTTTGTCTAAGACAGACACTCTCTGATGAAGTTTTGCAAATGAGGCACTAGAAAACCAGCAGCATTTATATCCTGGAGGAGAGAGAGACTTCAGATTAGGAGGAGGAAGCCATTGTTAAGATTGCTTTGAATTTTGTGAGCAGGATGATTTTTTTAATCTAAATATTATCATTTCAGGTATGATCCAGGATGAGATTAATTGTGCCTGCAATTCATTGTGGAGATTGGAGCTACTAAAGACATTCTCTCAAGTCCAATGTTATTTGACCAGATTCTCCTGGACAGCAATAAAGAGCAATGCTCATGGCCATGGGGACAGCTAAAGGGAGGGGAAGATTTTCCTTCTTCTGTTCTTGTGAAGCCCAAGTCTTGGACTCTGCATTCATCTGCGGAATAATTTTGTTTTGAAGGTGGAAGTATGAAACTGTGGAATGGTCAAGTCTGGCTAAATATTTTGGGGGAGACCATTGTAAAATGAAAATGTGCATTCCCATATTAAAAAATTAATAAGAATGTCAAGGTAACATAATTGATAACTCAAGTAGGTATAAAGTTCTTGGGTGATGGGTCACTGACTGGCAGCAAATTGTACAACTCAATAATCAGTGGCATACCTTTACCACTAATCCTATGACCTTTGCCTAGTCACTTATTCAAATGTAAAATATGAAGGTCTAACATTTATTAATCATTTATTTTGTTTAGTTACTATATTAGTTACTGTTGTAGTACTCTCAACACTAAAAATACAACCGTAATCCTCACAGAGCTTATGTCATATCTGAGGCAACTGAGAATAGAGAACTGATATTAAAATTGTTGAGTTAATTTAAAAATATGATGTGAGCTTTGGACAGTTTTAATCCGGTAAAAATTTGTCAATGTCAATATCAAATTTTACAAATAACATTATTTCAACTAGTAGAGTATGTCACACTTCTGCCGTATTGTCTCAGTTAATGCAATAATAAATGAAGTAGCTGCTATTAATAGTTTTATTCTACAAGTGAGGAAATGAGGTACAGAGATATTAAGCAATATTTCAAAGAACTTATAGTTAATGAAATGAGTCACTGATCTTGTTTCCAAGTTGAGTCTTAGGACCAGAAATCGGAGCTTTTATAATGATATCCTACCTCTGAGGATATTGAAATGAGTACCTATTAAGCAATAGAACCAGGCAGCTCTCATTAACCTCAAAAAGGAAATCTGAAGACCTGGAGTTTCTTCTGGTTCTGTATAGAGTGCCTTTGCAACAAGGTACTAGGAAGTATCTTTGTCTTTGATTTTTCTCATTTAACAAATTCTGTGAAAATTTCTAGCAAACCACTAAATCTGAGAGCAGTTTTAAGAACTTTCTGCACTTGCATTTTGAGACAGAATTGAGGGTGGTCTTGAGTAGAGACTATCCCCAGGTTTTGATTTGTAGTTTGCCTGAGTTGGAGTGAAATATAAAAGTAGGGATCTCATAGAAAAGAGCAATATCAAAAGAGATAAGATATAATTTGAAAAGAATATCATTTGAAAATAAGGCACAATTTTATCATAAGATAATAGAGATTCATGATGTGAAGATAAGTGAGATCAAGAATGCTATAGAAAGTAGTGAAAATAACTAATAAAATCAGTGAACTGAAAGATAGAAATATAAAACTAATCCATGTGTAAAGAAAGAGAGTAATATGATATAAAAAATGAAGAAATTATATGAGAACACTCTGACCCTATTAAAAAAGGCAACATGAGGATTATGGGTATTCCCAGAAAGCAAAGAGAAAAAGAAGAAAACAGAGCTTATTCAAAGAAATAATACTAAGAATTTCAAAATTTTGGTGAAAGAACCGAATATTAAAGTCCATGAAGCTAATAAAACACTTGACTATCAAAATGCAAGCCAAGTTAAATGCAAAATACACCAAGATAAATATTAGTGAAATTATTAAGAATCCAAGACAAAGAGAGAAAATTGAAGTTTATCAGAGGATAAAAAGCAAGTAACACATAGAGGTGCTCCCATAAGGCTATCATCAGATTTCTCATCATATCATCCTATATTTCCAGTGTACATGGAACTCTCAAGGATAGACTATATGTTGGGACACAAATCAAACCTCAATAAATTTATGAAGGTTTAAATATAAAGAATCTTTTTCTGGTCACAATAGCATGAAAATGAAATCAACCAAATGAAGAAAGATGGAAAAAAAAACAAAAACAAAAACAACAACAAATAGAGAATAAACAAAATGCTACCGAGTAACTATTGAGTAAACGAAAAAATCAAAGGAAAAAGCAAAAATTACTTGGAGATAAATGAAAATGAAAACATGAACTTCTAGAACCTATAGAGTATGGTGAATATGGTACAGAGTGGGAAGCTTATAATAATATAGGTCTACCTCAGGGAACAAGAAATATGACAGTGAAAAATCTAATGTTTCTTTATTTCCTTTACACCTAAGAGGAAAAAGAAGAAAAAACGCATCTACAAGTCAGTAGAAGGAAAGAAATAATAAAATATGAGCAGAATTCAATGAAATAGAGATAAGAAAGACAATTAAAATGATGAATGAAATCAAGATCTAGTTAATGTTAAAAGATAAGCAAAATAAACTTTTGATACTCAAAACAAGATAGAAAAGTAAATAAAATTAGAAGAAAAAGAGATGCATGAATATCCTTTGTACATCTCTTTTTCTTCTAAAGGAGCATGATAGAGTATTATGAACAACTATATGGCAACAAATGGGAAAATCTAAAAAAAAATGGACAAATTCTTATAAATATATAATATTCCAAGACTGACCAGGAAGAAACAAAAAAAGCAGAGCAGATTAATTACAAGTAAGGAAATTAAAACAGAAGACAAAATACTCCAACTCAAAAAAAAAAAATGGCTTCATTAGTAAATTCTACCAAACATTTAAAGAACGAATACCTATCCATTTCAAACTCTTCCAAAAATATTGAAAAGGAGGAAAAAGATTTTCTATGAAGCCAATGTAACCTGATTCCAAAACCAGAAAAGGGCATGACAAAAATGAAAATAGCACAGCGATATCTCTGATGAACATAGATGAAACATCCTCAGCAGAATATCAGCAAACCAAATTCAGCAATGCATTCAAAGAATTGCACCATGATCAAGTGGGACTTTTTTCCAGGAATGCAAGTAAAGTTCAACATATGCAAATCAATAAGTCTAATCCATCATGTCAATAAAAGAAAGGACAAACACATATAATTATCTGAATAAATGCAGGTAAAGCATTTGACAAGATTCAACATCTATTTAAGATAACTATGAGCAAAATGGATGTAGAAAGAACATATTTCTATAAAATATAAGCTACATGGCAAACTCATAACAAAAGTCATATCAATGGTGAAAAACTGAATGTTTTCTACTCTAATCAGCAATATATTCTATATAGTGTTGTGAGTCCTAAGCAATTAGCCAAGAATAATATATCCAAATTGGAAATTAAGAAGTAAAACTATCACTTATCACTATTTGCTTATGGTATGATAATATAGATAAAAACCATCAAAATCTCCAGTAAAAAGCTATTAGAAATAATAAATGAATACAATAAATTAGCAGAATACAAAATGAATATCAAAAAGGTTTGTGTTTCTATATGCCAAAAAGAAATCAAGAAACGCCACCTCTTATAATCCCATTAAAAATAATTAAATACCTTGGGAAAATGTAATCAAAGGGATGAAAGACCTGAACATTGAAAACTATAAGACACTGTTGAAAGTAATAGAAGAACCAAATATATGGGAAGAAATTCTATGCTCAGAGGTTGGAAAAATCAACATCATTCAAATGACTACAAACTATAGTAATATACAGACTCACTACTGTTCCTATCAAAACTCCAAAGGGGATCTTAATAGAAAAAGAACACAAAAATCATAAGATTTATTTGGAGCTACAAAAAAAAAACTCAAATAGCAAAAACAACCCTGTGAAAAGAGCACAATAAGTGGAGGTGTCACTCTCCTGATATAAAACTATACTACAAAGTGATAGTTATCCAAACAGAATAGAGTTAGAAATAAAAGACACAAGATTAATGGAAAAGGTTCGAGAATCCATAAATAAACCCACACATATATGAACGACTACTTTACAACAAAGGATCTAAGAGCATATAATGGAACCGATCACTTCAGTAAATGGCGTTGGGAAAACTTGACAGCCACAAGCAAAAGAATGAAATTAGTCCAGTGTCCAACACTTTAGGCGACAGTAATTCAAAATGAATTAGAAATTTGCATACAAGACCTGAAACCATAAAACACACAGAAAATATCACAGGCCTTGCCATCAACTCTACAGATGTCCTTGGGAACATGACTCCCACAGCAAAGGGAAACAAAAGAAAAATAAATGGGACTATATCAAATTAAAAACTTTCTGAACAGTGAAAGAAGCTATCATTAATACAAAAAGAGGGGAGAAGATATTAGCAAATCAGACATCTGACAAAGGGTTAATATCCAAAAGACTTAAAGAACTCAGAAAACTCAACAGCAATATACAAACAACCAAAAATCAAAACAAAACAAAAAAACAATCCAATTAAAAAATGAGCAGAGAATCTGAAAAAGAAGACGGGCAGATGGCAAATAGACCTAAGAAAATAGACATAGCTACCTTGCTTGTTATTAGGGAAATGTACATCGGAACAACAATGAAATATTGATCACCTCACACCTCTAAGAATGGCTATTATCCAAACAATAAGGAACATCAAGCGTTGCGGAGGATGTGAGAGAGGGGCACCCTGATAGACTGTTGGTGGGAGGATAAGTTGTTGCAACCCTTATGGAAAGCTTTTTAGAGAACCTTGAATAATTAAAAACTGAAATTCCATATAATTCAGTTATCCCATTTCTGAGTATTTACCTGAAGAATACAAAAATATGAATGTGAAGAGATAAATGCTTGTGAGATAAAGGTTTAACTATGATAATATCTTATAATTAAGACTATGATAATGTCTTATAATTATGGAAATGAATACCCAGAGTAGTAAAAATCACTTTCAGGTAGCCATCCAGCAGCCTCATTCCTTCCATGGGCAATCCCATGGAGGCTGCCTCATCATCCAGGGGCTAATAAACTGGATTAGAATTCTGCGCAAATGTTTCCAATTGTATAGTACTCAGGCCCTTCATTAATCTTGGCTATAAGTTAAAAATCAATAGCAATCAGGTAAGCACAAAATGTGAACCAGGCCTGTGATGAAAGTGAAGATGGACATGACGCTATTGATGGAAGGGGTCTGCTTCCCTAACTCACCTTTCAGAAACTATCTCTTCACTGGAGGATGAAATGAATGCAAACACATTAAAGAGTACAGTCAACTAATGGATGCAGTGAGCTTCTCTTCATCTTATTATCCTCCTTGTACATATTTCCACATGCTCATTTCAGGAGGCATAACCTTCTGTCTTTACTGAAATCTCTGAAAATGCCTGTCAGGTGCTTGCAGATCTGCCATGAGAACAGTGTGAAGAAAGAAAATGTGTGCTCGAAGCCATTGATAAAGCTGAGCAGACAAGTTCAACTACAGAGCAGAAGGGAATACTGGGTGCAAAAATCTTATCACTGAAAAAAGGAAGAAGATAATTTTCTTTTAATATATAATCTGTCATTTGTATAGTAACTTGGTACAAGGATAGGATGCTAAAATATTTTTAGGAACAGTTTTATCTGAATGCAACTTTTCTTTGCATACTAATACCACAATGTCACAAGTAAAGACATGATTTCTTTATTAAGAGTAGTAATTAAAGTAGATTGAATTATGCTGACATAACTTGAAAATTCATTAGGAGAGGACTTTAGGTCCTATGTCACTGAGTTGTTGACAACATTCTTGAATTTATAACAAGATCTTTTATTTTAATGCATTACACAGTTTAGCAGAAAAGAATGAAATGTTTCCAAAAGTTAAACTATTTTACCTCTACTGCTTTCAGTTCTCACATTGAAATTAAATCACTACCCTAAGGAACAGTGTGCATAGTGTTTTTATAGATTAGTTCAGTCACTTAGGACTTTGAAAAGGAAAGAGAAGCTGAAATTACAGAGGAGACAGTTTTAAAAGCATTGCAATGATGAGAATGATGAAACCACAGGTGCTGTGAATGCATTCATAATTCTACCCTTCATAGGGCTATTTCCATAATAGCAGGATATCAAGTACTTTATATTAGAATTCAAGAGAATTTGAAGCACAAGTGTAAAAATGACACAAATATGAAATGATAATATTTTAAAACATCATACATTACAGTCAGTGAAAATCTAATATTAATAGAAAATTAGCGCTATGGAAACATAACCCAGTATGTTTATAGTGAGCAGTGGCTTTTAACCCTGTTTATTTTCCATGACATATTACCCTGGTCACCACAACAGAAATGCAGCTTCTCAGAGTTTGATTCTCTCTTCTTCCTCTCTCTATCTGCATGGATTTTAGAAATCAGTCTTATTTCCTCAGACACCCCTTCTATGTAAAATGAGAATGAGAATGATTTCTGTGTGAGAATTTTAGAGGCAGTACCAATTCCGCACATAATCTAAAGTCTGGCACATTGCAAATGATGAAAAATGTTAATGTGATAGGAATGACATAATTTTCATACATGGAGAGAAGGGACACAACTAAGGAATTTTAGAAGCAGACACCGACTAAGGAATTTAGACGCAGACACTGCTGGGTTCAAATTCTTCTGTGTTCTTACGATCTTCTTGGTCCTGTGGAAACTATTTAATTTTTCTGAGTCTCCATTTTCTTACCAGTAAATGGCAGGCAAATGATACCTTTTCACAGGACAAGTGCGATTAATGATAAGTGTATTTTTGAACATTCATCACTCTTGTTACAAATGATAGTGTATGAAAAACATGCAATTCAAGGACCTGGATTCCAAACCTGGGGCCAGGGTGAAAACCAAAAGTGAATAACTAAATGAATAAATGTTTCTTTAAAAAAGCAACCTTCTGTATGTGGATATAAAACAATTTTACTTGGTAATTTACCATTGAAATTCTTCTCACTGAAGTAATCTAAATATTCCACTTTTTGTATATTTACAGCATTGGAAATGGGAGGAAATTGACATTTTAGTTTCTACTTTTGCCATCCCCCAGTGTTCAGTGTCAGCATTCAGCATAGCCTCCTTTGACTCCTGACAAAAATGTAATCAAATTATTTTTGGAAAACATTTTAAACTCACTTTCTACTCCTCTAGGCTGGCCAGAGATCTCTCAACAACAACTCAGATGGATTTTTAAGAGCATAGAGAACATAGTGAGATGGCAATAGGATTTCATTGGGTCTAATAAATATTATGAGTAGTGATATGTATTTGCAATGATCTGGGTCACTGGAGAACGCCATTGCATCCAAAGAAGAAAGTCAATGGAAAATGAACCATGAGTTCCTTATCCTATTCATTTGGGAAGGCCTCACACTCTCTGGCAGCTATAGACCATTGCGGAGCATTGTGTTTCTACAAACATGAATGGCCCATACCAACTGACAGAAGCCACCAGGGACTCCAGCATCATTCGAGCCAAGGTTTCCATCATGCCGTAGTAAGAATCTAGGCAAGGATCCTTTGAATTTCCAGGTTATCTATGCTGGTGAGTACTACATGCAGAGTCCAAGATGCTAAACAGAATGCCTTCCTATGCCAAAGGCTGCCCTTCCACAAGCAGTCTTCTGATAACCTATGAACACTTTAAAAATGCACAATGGTACTTCCATCTTTCCTGGTTCCACACTATAACACCCCAAGACTCTTTCTTATGCAGACAACTCCAACCGTATTGCTGACAAGGATTTGTCTCTGCTTACAGTATCATTGTGAGTTGAATCAACTCTTTCGTATGTATTTTATTCCTAAAAAGGGGGCACAATATCCAAAACAGGCCCTTAGCTGTAACCATATAAAACATCTGTAGATTCTTTCTCCACACAAATCACTTAGCTTCATGCTGTTTACATTTATTAGTGAATTGATTACTTTAATGTCACGTATTTATTATCAGTATTATCTTTCAAAGACTATATGATAGGTAAATTAATACAGTAATTTCATGATCACAGGTAAGCAGCCATGAATAATAAATACATTATAACAAATGTAAAAGTTCCTTAACTTATATACCCAGGAAGTAACCCAGAAATTCTACTATAAATCCATCCTACAAATAAGCTTACTTCAAAGTGCATATCCAAAATTTTAAGTGTAGAATTTATTGCTGCTTTGCTGGTAAAATACTTTAAAAAATTATATATCTACCAAGAGGTGGTCTATTATGGAAATTTGAATATACTTTTAAATAGAATACCATGTTCATGTTGAACAGTATTTATATATATATGCATATAAGTGCAGATTTTTTTAATTTTAAAGAAAAACAATGTAAGGAACATAAAGATTATGAAAAGACATTAGTAATAATAGTTGTCAGGAAAGAGAAGTTGGGAATCAAAATCAGAATACTTCTGATTCACTGCAAATCCTTTCATCAATTTCGAATTTTTACTTTGTGAAAAAGCCTAGTTCCTAAGGAAATTCACATTATCCATCAAGAAAAATGCTAGTGTTTATTATTAACTATTATCAAAATACAGAAGAGCATGGCTTTCCTATAAAGTTATTTTGACTATGTTATTATATTTTACTAAAAATAGATCAAAGGAAATATTCACCAATAAGGCAACTATTGCTCTTTCATAGTCTTCCATGTTTTTTTTTTAGGTTATTTAAACCTCAGTTGAGCTAATTAATTTAATCATTGTAGAATTGTTACATTGACGTTATTAAAAGAAAAAAAATTAAGTAAAATGGTAAGAAAATGCCCATCAATGAAGAACAGAAGATTTAGAAATTATTATGATGGGTTGGTTCAGTATGGGGTCATTTGTTTGAACTATCGACAAAATTCTCTAAGAGAAATAAACCCAGCACAATTGTACTAAATTAAGAATGTCAAGATGCCCTGAAGGAGCTCTTTCATTAAAATCATAACATAATTGGAACACTTTCCCAGGGAATTCTGCACTTACCAGTTCTTCAAAGAGGAGATGAATCAAATGTCTTTTTTTTTGGAGTCAAAATGACATAGTTGTCGGGAGTGTGGTTTCTGCAAGAGGTTCAAATCCTAGTCCTGCCACTTCTCTCTATAGGACTTCAAATAAAATAGTTTCTCCAGTGTTCTGCATCTGTCTCCTCATCTGTTAAATTAAGACTATAAAAGTAGAATCCTTGTAGAGTTATTCTGAGGATCAAGTGAGTGATACATTCAATGCACCTAGAACTGTGTCTGGAGCATAGTGTTCTAAAACAGTTGATTATTTATGTACTGGTTGTATTATTATACCTGTCAATAAAATTACTTACTACATTCTCATGCATGCATCACTGTAACATAGAGAAGAGCAAGTAGGAGAGCATAAATTGATCACCAGTCAGTTTTCTTGTGATTCTATTAAATTACTGGGTATGTGACCTTGAATGTGTCATTAAACTCTCTTTAAGTGATGACATCTAACTCCTTGACTGAAATAAGACACAAATTCACCAGATTGTCTTGAAAACCAGGTACAATTTTACAAGAGAAAAAAAAGGAAATATTTATATTGAAAATCTAAGTGCATGTAAAAATAATATGTAAAATAGTGATATAGTAGAAACTATAATAGTAGAAATAAGAGTAAGTATAGCAATCTATGCTAGATTAAAAAGATAAGTACAGAAATTTGAAGTAAATTTCATGTCATCACTTAGTCTTTCTTTTCAAAGTATTTCAAAATTTTCCATATGCTTTCTTTCATGTATTTTGCACATTTTCAGAGTATCACATTATGCATAAAATTTTGTAAACTTTTTATACACTTAGCATGACTTTTTTTTTAGGTTTATCCAATCTTGTACATACAAGAGTAGCCTATTTTAAATTGCAGAAGCATTCCATTGTACTGATACAACCACTTTATTTACTCCAGAACTTGATTTTATTTTGCTATCACACATTTTCCTTCAATTAATATGTTCATGTATTGTCTGCACATGTGTGAGAATCTGATCATGAATAAACTCTTAAGAACCAAAATGCTGAATCTCAGGGCATTGGTATGTACATTTTTATTGCATTTTAACCAGTTTTTCTCTGATATGGTCATCTGCTTAATTGAGAATCACAAACAGAAATATTTTAAAGTGCTATGATTTTTTGTCTGTATATTTATCCTTAAATTAAAGGTCATTGTTAAGGGCACAGGAAAACATTATGCTCAATATCTTTTACTGTCCATTTGAATGCTGAAAGCTGTAGAATACATTATATAGTTTTTCTGTTTATTAGAATTATTTTGATTGTAGAATAAGTTTAATATTATATAATTACGTGTGTACATGTAACCCTTTCTATGAAGTGGTTGCTAATATCTTATGGACATTGGTTCCTATTCAATTTTTAAGAAAATCAGATTTAATTTACATCATTTTATTTTATGATGTCTTTTGTTAAAGTATTTTGATTATGTGTAAGTATGACAAATTTCTGTGGCTAGCAAATATCTAGTGAATTTAAATAATGTAAAATAAAGAAAGAGAAGATAATTCATCAAAAAAATCTATAAAGAAAATGAAATCAATGGGAGGATGGATAGTTGCATGGTACTTCTCCATCAAGGTCATTATAATTGAAACTGGACCTTTTTTAAAAATTTTCTTTGACTTATTTGATACATTTCATTTTAGAAGCAGGGACTAATTATTGGTTTTAATACTATGTTTGGTCTTATACAACATATACAAATATTAAAGATGCTAGTTAGAGTTTACTAATACTGCAAAGTTTACATTGTTATTCATCTAGATTCAAAACTAAAATATTACATCTAAACATAAATATGCCCACCATGACTTTGATCCTTTTTATAAACCAACAAAATTAAATTATAATATTGATTAAATTAAGCTGATTAAATATTAATTAAATAATATTCCACATAATATTTTAGAAATGACCATTTAAAGTTATTTGAACATGATTGGTCAAAGGAAAGGGAAAATAACTAATTTAATTTTAGGGTTATTGTATGTCCCTTGAAATACAGCCTTACTATCTATCTTTGAGGACTCATTTGATACTTAAGTTTCTTTGTACACATTATTAGTTGGAAAGGTGAATTGTCCAGAATTCAAAAGGATATTTTGATCATAATTATAAAATGCTATAAAATGACCATAAAATTTAACCCACTAATATTACTACTAAGAATTTACTCCCAGAAAAACCATGAGACATTTAGACCAAAGTTGATACACAGAAATGTTCATCTACAGAGAAAATTTATATGAAACATTATCAAATAAATAACCCAAGAGAATTTCCTAGGACTAAAAGTCAATCCAAATTGTCAAATTGGTAGGGATGATAACAGGATAAGTAACAAATAACCATACTTATACATGTGAAAAAAAATAAAACTGCGAACTGCCTGCTGCAGAATCAGGTGGCAGAAGAGGTAGGGGGTAGGAAGAGGTAGGAAGTCCTCCAGAGATTATCCCTAAATTTGGGAAAGGTCAGTGGTCCAGCTATAGGACCCATAGCCTTATAATGGAAAAACCCATGATATCACCCTCAAAATTTGATGGCATCTTTGGCTATTGAAAGACCATTTTAAACCTGTCAGTTCTAGATAATAGAATAGCTAAATGATATGTTGAAAGTAGATTAAAAAGTCTTCAATCAAGTAAAGTGATTCTGATGCATCCTAAAATCTGAGTGGGCACCAGGACTGACATAATGGTGGACTTGCACCCACACTGCCATTTTTTTTAACATGTCCAGGTATGACCAAGAATAAGGAAGCCTGAACACTGTGCAGTAGATTTGGAATCTTCCCAACAACCTGCGGACCAATCATCACCCACTTGCTCCACTGACTCCCAATGAAGTTCTCTGATGAGTATTGGGAGAGGGGCGGGGTGGTGCTTTCTCTTGCTGTCTCTTTACCTATTATAAGTAATAAACTTTCCCTTATTTAAAGGAACTTGAATTTGTGTCTTTTGATCAGTGTTCACCATGTAGCAGAAGTGCACATTGGTCTTGGTTTCTGAATAAATAAATTTGTTATTGGAATATCTGATTACATTTTTTTGAGGTCAACAAAAACATGGACAAATGTCTCTATTTCCTGACACATCAAACCTAAGGACAACTTCAGGGAAAAAGACTAGAAAATCATGCTTTGATTTTAAAGTAGAATTCAGGAAGGTTTGAGTTTAAAATGACTAAATGCACAATACGAATTCAAGAGGGAAGTTAAGTTCAACTGTGAAAAAGTTATTTTTTCCTTTTGTACCTCTGAGTATTTAACTTGTGATAGTCACACCTATTATATGACCATTGCTAGTAGCAATGATTTCTGAATGCATATTCTCTGACAAATATTTCAGTAAACTACCTATATAGTGATTCAAAATCCTTATATATTTTACAGTATTTGGATAGTATTTTTCCATTTTCAGGAAAATTATCTTTTCCAAAGTCACACCACTTGACAAGTAGAAACTCAGAATTAAAACTCGCTTTTGTGACTCTCAAACTCATTGCCTTAAACATTGTTACAAAAGCTGACCAAGTTCCAATTGATTGTCTTCTAGAAATAATATATGAATTTTCCTTGACTGTCCGACAATCTAGTACTCTAAAATCCACACATTTTTGTTGTTGTTCACAGAAATAATTAAAATCCTTTTAATCTTGTAGCTTTGGAAACCTCTTGGTTTTCTCCCTTTCGCTATTTCACCTGAAGTGCATTGTGACTCATCTCTTTAAAATCTTTTTGGTGAAAACTAAAAGAGAGAAAGGGTATTTTCAATTAGTCTTAGCATTCCCTGTTCTCTGCTGATAAGATTGTAATGAATAAGTACCTGTGAAGGGGAGGCCAGAGTGAGTGGATTCATACCCAAGGACATCTTACACTGCCAAAATCTTCTCCCAAATCCAAGGATAATACTTGAAGGACAATTGTTTGAGTGTAAGTGGAAAACTGTTGAAAAGATCTCATATTAGTGAAAGAAATAAAGTCATTTCAAATAATAAAAGCAAATCTTAGCTTTCATGGAGTTGGACTTGGATCTAAAATTCATAATAGGTCACTTCTGTCTTTCATCTTAATGAGCCATTTATCTTCTAAGAACATTCAGATAATGATTAGACTACCTTTCTTTACTACTTTTTTAAAGTTTACCCCCCAAATCACCTTGGTAGAGTAGACATGGGAAGCTCTGTAAGGATTCCGTTACACTACGCAAACCAATTGCCAGATGTATTTTGAAGCTCAAGTTCATTCAGTCTTCATGTAGTCTGGAAGTCTCAGTACTGAGTTAAATCCACAGTGGAAGTTTGCTGATTCACTGTCCATCTTATGTATTTATTTTAAATCTAGGATATTTGATTTTGTTTGCCTATGAAGACACTAATATCATCAATAAGTCAAGTGATTACAATGGTGCATAACAAAGACAAATGAATAATTTGTAGTTCTAATTTACTCAATTTCTTATGCATTCAAAGCATTCAATACAATCTTCTTTCTTTTTTTCCTTTTCACGGCTCTATACTAAAGAGAACCCTATAGTTTTCTCTACCATTTCTGGTTTTGTTTAATTTTATATTTTCTATGACATTTGTGATCACTAATTGGGAAGTGAATTTACTTTCCTTCGTTTGGGCAGGAATGAATTGACCAAATGCATCTGACTGTCAGAAATAATTTCAATTTTGTGTGTAACTTAAATTCGGCAGTCTTTTGCATCCATCTGCTAATGCACATGCTGACACATTTCAAAACAATGTATGAGATATTCTGTCTTTCACAGGTGCTAGGAAATGATACTAGAAAGTTCTCCATTTCTCTGTCACCAGCCATTCTTTGTTCGTTTGTCTGCCCTCTGCCATGTTTTCAGCTTGATTCTCTTTTGTAGAATACTGCTGCAGCCTCCAGGAACTTCCCATCTTCTAGTAGTCTTGCTTCTGCTTTAAGTATCACCATTTTTTGCTGATCAGCTCATGTGTAAATATTTATGGAACATCTACAAGGCACAGCAATTATAAACATGTCAGAGTTGTTAGCAAACGCCTTTCCCGTGTGGGTCTTACCTGTTAGTGAAGGGTGCTGGAGAAATATAATTAAAGATAAGCTCTCCTATCACCCCATACAATTCCTCTGTAAAAGTAGAAGATAAAGAAAAGACTTATTATTGCATAAGCCTTAAATCAGAACGTGACTTGCATTATAACTTGCCAAGGAGATTGTAAAGATACAAAGAAATCTCAACATTTTATGCAATTAACCAGGTAAGAACCATTTCATGTTTATTCTCCAGATAAAGAAACTAGTCCCTCAATAAAAGTTGCAAATACCAGCATCATTTGTCATACATAGTTTACTCTAACTGTACTTAGTAATTGAGGATAGCCACTTGTGTATGCTAATTACCTTTAATAAATAATTTTCTAATGTCTCTATAACATGAAGTGTTTTGCAACTTGGAACCAGGCCCCAGGTGAGGTTAGGGTACTATTCTCCTTGGAAACTTTAGATAGATTTGGTAATTTCCTTAATGATTCCATTTCAGAAAGAAAGCTACTAGGTCTTTATGAAAGCAATGCTTCATTGTACAACTTTCAAATGGCTTATTTGACTTTTAAAGCGATTTGTCTATATTTCAAAGGAACAAAGAAAGATCTTAAAAGATTATAGGATCCTAAAGTAAATGCTTGCAGAAAAGGGAAGAAGTCTATTCTTCTATTTTAAACAGAATTAAGTCTCTAATTTTTAATTTCTATTAGTTATTTAAAGGGACTTAGGCCAGAATAAGAGGATGAAAAAGAGCAAACATTCTTAAAAATAAGCATTCAAAACTAAATATGAAAAAACAAACAAGTTGATCTATTTGAGAGGGACTTTCAGTAGAACAACAAGCATATATTGTCTGACGAAGTGATGTTTGACTTGAGACCTGTGTAGAGAATGAAAATTCCAAGCAGAGTAAAGATCCTGAAAGATGAACACAATGGCATTGTTCTGTGCCATGACTGGTATGTAATGAGATGCAGGAGAATACAGGAAGATAAAGGTGGAGAGAAGGTTGGTACAAGATCATCGTGACTTTTTAGGTCACAGAATAAGGCGTGGGTCTTATTCTGGTTGTTGGGGAGAAGTTCAGCCAGGGAAATAACATGATCTAATGCATGCTTAAACCATATGGTTCTTGTGTATCAGATGAACTATACAGAGTTGGTTCTGGAGGTTGTGGAGTCATGTTGGAGAAAATGTGAAGGTAGTGAAACTAGATAAGCCATATGACTACATCAAACTAAAAAGTTTCTGCATAGTGAAAGAAACCATCACCCAACAAAATGACAACCTACTGACAAGGAGGAGATATTTGTAGTTCTTATTTCTGATAAGGGCTTAATGTCCAAAATATATAAAAACACATAAAACTCAAGAACAAAAACAAACACTCCAATAAAAAAATTGAGTAGACAAATTGGATAGACTTTTCTCCAGAGAAAGCACACACATGGTCAACAGACACATGAAAAGATGTTTCTCCTCCCTTGTGATGAGGGAAATGCAAATAAAAACAACAATAAAATGTCACCTCACACTTAAGAGGTTAGCTGTTATTCAAGTCTTGAAACAATACATGTTGGCAAGAATGCAGAGAAAAGGGAACACTTTTACACTGTTGGTGGGAGTCCAAATTGGTACAACCTTAATGTAAAGCAGTGTGCAGAGTCCTTAAATATTGTAAATGGAAGTCCCTTATGAGCCTGTCATCCTACATCTGGGTATTTACCCAAAAGAGACAAAAACACTAATTTGCAGAGATGTATGCATCCCCATGTTCATTGCAGCATTATTTACAATAGGCAAGAATTGTAAATTACTTAAGTGCCCATCATCAGACAAACGGAACACTACACAGCACTTACAAAAAATGAAATCATGCCATTTACAACAACATGGATGAAACTAGATAGGATTACGCTCAGTGAAGTAAGTTAGAAAAATAAATAAATAAAAAATACCAGATGATCTTACTCATATATGGAAAATAAAGAAATAAACTAACCAAAAATCAACATTTGGATATTAGCAACAGAAGTGAGGTTACCTATAGGAAATGGGAAAGAGGTACGGGGGCAAGGAGTGGTAGATTCCAATGGACAGTCATGAAGGCATTTTGGTAATTTGGTTGTGGTCAGAGTATGTTGCCATTCATCTAGTGAATGGAGACTTACATATATGGGTTTATATCATTTTGTAAGTAATGTTGCCTCAATAAATATTGCTAATTTTAAACAGAAGTTATTGTGAAAATCAAAAAATGGATAGTCTTGCAGGAGGACTAGTCTTGCAACAGTATAGGCTCTGGGAAGTTTGATAGGCTTGCAACATATTCAGAACCAAAATAAACCATTGATGAACTGAATGTACCCTATATCATGCAGGGTATGAGAGAAAGAATGGGATTAAGCATGAGATCATGGTTTCTGATCTGAAAAAATAGTTGTGGTGCCATGTATTAACAGCAGATCTGGGAGAAGAGAAGAATATTAGTTTGTCAATTAGGCATTCAGGTGGCCATTTTGAGTGGGAAAAGAGTCTAGGAGGTAAGTGCATTTGCATTTCTCATTTCACTTTGGTGTGGCTTAATATTCTCTCTGAGAATTGCTAATTCTGCTGCACACATAGGTATTCTAGGCATCAAGGATGTAGGGCATTCTATTGTTTGTGGGTGGTAGATAAATCTCTATTTTTGTTATGACTTTCCCTTTATTAGGTTCAAAAGCAGTGTTTTTCTATTCCTTCTATTGACAAGTGTGAATAACAACCAGCAAACTCAATTCGGTATCCTCACCCCTCCTGACCACTAACGTGTCTGCCTGGATCAAACTTGCTTTGCTATCACTGTTTTTCTTCTTAGTGAATTCTTTCATGTTAGGTTTCTGCACCAGGCATGGTCTAGCTCAGCTGGGTCTCTGCTCTGGGTATTTGAAGGATGAGTTAAAGTTTCAGCAGAACTGAGATCCTTTCTGGACGCTCTGGACATGAATCTGTTTCCAAGGACTCAGATCATTTAGGTTGTTGGCAGAATTCATTCTACGTGGCTGTGGGGACTGTGGTCCCTTTCCTTGTTGGTAATCAGCTTGGAATCACTCCCAGCTTCTAGAAGCAGGTCCTATGACTCACATGTATATCATCTTGTTCCTCTTTCAGGTTCTTGTTACTTATTCTGCTTGGAATTTTCACAGACTTCTCAGGCTTCAAGTCAAATATCCCTTCCCAGAGAGTATACCATTGATACTCTACCATCTTTAAAATGAGCAGTGAGTCCTTCTCATTCTTCAAATCTCTGAATCTCCTTATACCTCATCTTTACTCTGTTTTCCTCTTCTGAGTTTCTCTCTTATAACTATCTGGAGAACATTGCCTGCTCTTGTCTGTCTTATGTGGTTATGCTGGGTGTCTCTGGATAATCTCAGATATTCTTCCTATATTTAGAACCCTTCTTTGATCATCTTAATACAAGATGCAAGATCTCTTCAAAGAATTTAGATAATATTTAATTGACTAGCTAGAGGTGGACATCATAAGGGGAAATCTTTAGAATCCAGCCTCTTACACAGTACCTCTGTGTGAAGAGGTCTTTTTATATTTGACCTACCAATTCTTGAGTCTTACACAAACATGGCTTAATCTCAACAGCTGATGAGTCAGTGCTAGGATGTCAGTTATAATCATATGATGCTCATTTGTCTATTCATTTGTTTAATAAACATATTTTGAGCTCTAACGTTTTGAGCACTGGAGAAAGCAGCAACAAAGGAGATGCACATGTAATCTGTCCTCATGTAGTTTGTGTGTTCAAGAAAGATGTTAACAGAGGTGATTTTGACATCTTAATAAGATTGGTAGTCCGCAAATTATGAAGTGTCTAAGCATAATATGTTCCAAATATTATCAAATCAATGGGCTGGTAACTCTATCCAGGTGCTTCTCCTTACTGTTATCTCACCAGTAATAGAAGAAATGACGTCCTCTTTCCACATCTTTGCACTCACATCTAAGGTTGATAGCATGGTGTTTAGACATCTTCAAAATATTTGACATAGAAAACATGTACTACATATACTATACATATATATACGCTATATGCATGCCACATATATAGTGCATACATGTAATATACTATATATGTACATACTATGTATAGAAATTATATACTATATACTCCAAGAGAATTTAACTCTTCAGATATCCAACAAGCATGTAGGAGACTTATTTTGCAAATGGTAATAATCTCTAAGATTCTCAAATATATTGATAAGTGAATTCAGAATAGAACATGTGGACTGTGCAGCTGTACTGGGGCTACAAAGAAATCTAAATAAATCAAATATTTTCTAGAGATAATGGCTATTAGCAGAGGAGTAGATGAAAACGATGTTGCTTTGATTTGCTTTACTCATGAGATTACTGGGTCAGACTTGTATGGGAGCACATTTTCTGAAGTGACCATTTTTAGCTCATCCTAGATCCCACATGACCCTGAGCTATTATTCCTTTGAATCCATGTGATACCTTATGCGCCTCGCAAGACTGAAATGCCAACGATACAGTGCAATAATCTATTATCCCACCTCAAAGGACAAACTGATTAAAACAGAGGGTAGCCATATCACCCTGCCCACCTAAGAAAAGTAAATTGCCTGCATCATTTAGTTGATATAAAAGCTGTTACTCTATGGGGTTCCTTGAAGTTACCTCCATGGTAAATAGGATCTATTAAGAAAAGGGTCTAATAAATCTTGAGAACAGATTGATTAAACTGATTTATAGAGACTGAATAGTTTTTGTTTTGTTATTTTTAGTGCCACATGCATTGGGCATATTTACTTTGTAGTAAAGAGGAAGTAGAGATGGAGGGAAGTGTCAGGAGGTAAAATGCATCTAGGTTCCTGGAGTCATTTTGTTTTCACAATGAATGACTGTGATGGCTTTGCTGACTGAAAGGTGAAGGACTTGGCAGAGTTACACGGTGCTTACAGCTCTCGCCTGACAGTCGTCTTATGAAATAAGCAGCTGTAGAAAACATGGCATTTAGAAACCCCCCAACACTTTACTACTCCTCTCCACCCCAGGTCTTCAAAATCTTTTTTGTGAAATGAAATTAAGTACCAAGTCTAGTGAAGTCAATCAACAATTCATTTGAGGAAACTTATATCCAATCTCTACTATGTTCCAAGCACTATCTTGAAATTATCTTCAAGCTCCTGATTTCATGAAATTAGTAGGAAAGTCTTCATAAAAACAAACAAAAAAAAGAAAACAAAGCAGAAACAATTCCTGGCGACAATAGGTCTATGTCTGAATGACCACATCAGCACTTCCTCTCTCCTATTTCATTAGAAGCAAGACAATCCTTCTGGAAGGACCAGTGATGTTGAACCCAGGTCTATTAGGGAGCTATCTGGACATGAGCATGGGTTGAGGGACTCTAAAGGACAAAAGCCATCTTATTAAGGAACACTTGCTGAACAGCCTGATCACCCTGATAAGCTAACAGACTTCTATGGACACTGTAGTATCTGCAATCATCAATGGCTGCCAATACCTTGCCTTCTGCCATGGTGTCCTCCTGAACATGTATTTGTCTATGTCAGTGTGTGCCCCACTGAGTGTATGAAATAGATCTGAGACAGAGCAGATCTCCCATTTCCTTGATTGGTGCTTCTTGATGATAAACCTAATTTCATTTCATCAATATCTCTCAAGTCTTCCTTCTGGGGTGATAGTCAGCAGACCTGTTACCTGAGAAAGAGTCAATCTTGCCTTTGGGTTCTTGTGCTCCCAGGAAGATGATTTACCCAAAGACACTCATGGCATGTTATGGGTTCACCAGACTCAGGTAAGATAAAGAAGGTAGTGAAAAGTATTGGAAGAGTGAAACCAAGCAAAATGACAGAAATGAAAGTAAATTATACTCTCAGACAGGTGAGCAGCTTGTCCCTAAAGGAAGTAACAGGTGCATGTATAAAAGAGATAACACATCCTCAGAGAGGAGGACTGGCTGACCACGTGCTTTCAGCAGCCTCTATATGTATATTCCTTCATGGGGTTATATTCCACTCTTGTCCTCCCTTAGGCCCTTCCCTGGGGCAGATTCTGCTCATGTCTTTCATGTTGATTGACAGAGTTGTAGACCCAAACTCTTACTGCTCACTTTCTCTCCCATGACCACCTAAACAAAACCCATGGGTCATTGGCGAGTGGTGGGGGCGTGCAGGTGGAGATGCTGGGAGGGCAAAACCACAATGCTAATTGTATCATAATGACGTTATAATGAAGAAGATCATCTAAAAGACAGGGTTTTACCCTCTTTGGGCACATGTCTCCATCCAGTTCTGCAGGGACTGACTTGAGATGGGACCATCTGACCACTGTGTCTGATTCTTAGGGTTTTGATTGGTTGAGGCCCTTGGGTGATTGTAATCAAGAATATCCCCTGTCCTTAGTTTTCCAGCTCATGTCTAACTGACTCAGTCCTTGGTAAGGTGTCAGAACTTGAGAGATGCCTCTGGCCTTGAGAGAGTTTAACTGACTCTTGCTCATATTCAGCAAGTGTCCTTGATAAGATGGCCTTTGTCATTTAGGGTCCCTCAACCCGTGCTCATGTCTAGATAGCTCCCTAACAGATCTGTGTCCAATAGCACTGGTCCTTCCAGAGGGACTGTCTTGCTTCTAAAGGAACATGGGGAGACAGAAAAAGCTGATGTGGTCATTCAGACATAGGCCTGTTGTCACCAGGAATTATTTCTGATGTTTTTTTGATGAAGACTCTGCTACTAATTTCATGAAATCATCAAGAGCTTGAAGACAATTTCAAGATAGTGCTTGGAACTTAGTAGAGATTGGATATATGTTTTCTCAGATGAATTGATGGCTGACTTTACCAGACTTGGCACTCCATTTCATTTCAAAAAATGTTTTGAAGACCAGGGGTGGAGAAGAGTAGGAAAGTTTTCTGGGGTTTTTAAATACCATTTTTCTACAGCTGTTTATTTAAAAAACTGATTGTCAGGCGACTGCTGTCAGGGCTGTGGAACTCTGTCAAGTCCGGGCCCTTCACAAGTCTTCCTGCCTCAGTGAAAGAGAATTAATTCCATCCATCGTCTGTGTCTCTCCAAGTTTAGTTTATTTGTAACTAGATTATATGTGTAACCAAATGTCATAGATTCCTCAGTTATGCTGGATGACTAGGTTTGAGTCTCACTTCACTGCTCAATAACACCAACAGTATTCAAGTTTGCTAAGAGGCAAAAGAATTCCAGGGATAAATTTACACAATATTAATTCTTGTTGATGGTTGACCAGCACATTTGCTTACTGTATTCTCATTTCTTAAAAGACAACCATTTACTTTAAAACAAGTGGGAGAGAGGTTTATCGCTAGCATTCAATGGATTATGTAATTATTAGTTGCAGTTCCTCCCCTTCTCCCATCTCATGATGAAAGGTGCCACGGAATGACTATCCAAGCTCAGTGAGGCACTTATGCTCCAAGACAAAGATAAAATTCTGCCCAAAAAGAACAAAAATCAGAATCCTTTTTGTACTTCTCACTGTTTTTTTCCTTTTAGTTCACTAAATATTTGTACTCAAGAATTTTTACACGTTAATAAAAAGAGGTAGATTCATTATGATAAGTAAATTTAACTCTAATATGTGGACATATGACAAAAATTATTCTCTGAGGATTTTATTAAGATGACATAATGAGAAACAAGCTAAACTAGAGCAACAAAGGAAGTTTGATGGAAGAATGGGGTTTCTTTCTTTCTTCTTTTGACTCCAGTAATTTCCCTCTTTAATAGAGACAATTGTGCAACTACTCTGGATATGGATAATTTTAGGACAGTTCAGCTAAGCTACAATATCCATATATTTGGTCAAATACCAGTTTAAATGTTTCTGTGAAGACATATTTGTGTGAAATTAACATTTAAATCAGGAGACTTTGAATAAAAAAAATATTACCATAAATAATATGGTAGACCCCATCCAACCAGCTGAAAGCCTTAAGAGAAACTATGGCACTCCCCTAAGGAAGAGGGAATTCTGCCTCCAGATTGCTTCAGAGTACAGTGCAATATCAACTGTTCCCTGACTCTCTACTTTGTCATTCACATGAAGATTCTTATCTTACTAGCTTCCACAATCATGTGAGCTGATTCCTTAAAATCCCTCTATTTAGATATAGGCAGATATATCGACATAGGTAGAGCTATCTGTTCCATTTCTCTGGAAAACTAACATAGTTGGGGAAATTTCAAGTGAAGAAGGAGTGCCTGTAGAAGAGAAAGATCTAGTGTGTGCTAGATTTCTGCCCTGTATTACCTGGAATTCTAGTATCAGGAACCAACTTTTATTATTTGGTTTTAATGAAACTAAACAGATATTTTTCAGTAGGAGATAGTGTGTGACGACAAAACATGACAGCACTGTTGCTATTGAAGAGCATGATTTTGAAAGAACTGATACTAGAAAGGGTTGTCATATTGAGTTATTAATGAATAATTAGAAATACTTTAATTGACGACCTGGAATAGAGTTTCAGCAACTAGGAAGGAAATTTGGCACTGGTATTTCCAAAGATTTGAGGACTCTAATACTATTTTTTGGATCAGATTCATTTATTGTTGGAATATCAGTGGATTTTAGGTATTTGGACTTCACATAATGGACATACTGTGAAGTTATTTCTAAATTCCAGTCCCGCTTTTGGAGTCCAAATGGTTGCTACTTAGATTGCTCCAACTAATGTCATCTGAATATTTCTCATAAGAGCCCTAAAGACCAGTTAGAAGCAGCTGCAGATTTTACCTCACTTTTTTCTACTTTTCTTTCATTTAATTTCCTCAGTTTCAGATTCTTGATCAACAGCCCACTTGGAGAAGCCAAATTTACTACTGCCTACTCCAAAAACATGAATATGTGTGCCAAGGGTGCTAAATTTGAAACTCTCAATCTAGAATTCTTGCGATGTGAAACTGATGTGAGACAATAAGGTCAAACAAGGTCAGCAGGGCCCTTTACTCAGTTCATTCCTACCTCAGTCTTCCGGGGATACACGGGGCAGAATTTCATAAGTCTCCTGAAAAGTTTTGTCAGCTTTTGCCTTTACTATTTTTAAAATGCCCAACACCATTGCTATAGTCTGGAGTTACTCATACTCAGGGGAGGATTCTGTTGTTATTCCAACACCTCCATTCTCAGCTTCCCCCAAATCAACCCTTTCTCCATAACATTCCTTTCAGTAACACACATTTGTAAAACAAATATTGGAAATAAAGAGTCTGACTCCAGTTTTTGATGCCTATTGACAGCTTTTAATCCCCATTCCTGCCTTTTACCTTTTCCTCAGATAGGAACCAAAATCTCCGTCTTACAAAGGAGAAAATAAGTCTCAGAGAAAGGTCATTCAATTTGCTCAAAGTTCTGTAGCTGCTTAGTGGAGTCTAACCCAGTTTGCCTTATTAAAAATGTCTTTTTGTTCAAAATTAAAATATAAAACACCCAAATTTTTGTTACCTGCACTGCTACTAGTTGTGGAAATACGGCTTGGCATTTACCAACATGTTTCCTATTCTGCTTAACCTGTTAGTTGTTTTACAACTTGCTAACACAGCCCTAGAGACTTCTGGTCATGGTTTAAGTATCTCCAAAACAAAAATATAAAAAAGTTAAAATATCTCCTTACCCAATAACACAATAACTCTCATTTCATTGCCTATACAATGCATATAAATGATTCCACACAAAAGTAAATTCATTTAGAATGCTACAGTGAAAATAATTTGCATTCTTTGGGATTTCCTTAGAAGCCAGTGACTCATCTGTTGCCACACATTAGGACAATCTGTTCTTGGTCTGAACACATCAACACAGCAGGAAGAGAATCAGGAGTTCTCATAATGCATCTCCATTTATTTTTATTAGATGATGAAAATTAGCTCATGAAAAAAACATGAAAGCTTCATGGCAGCTTTCAAGATCCGAAGTGAAAACTTCATTCCCTCTTTTTAACTGTTAGCTGAATACTTGGACACTAGCAGAAAACAGAATTCTCTTCAGATTTCCTCGTCCAGTGTTGTCTTTATTCACATACCACTCCATCCCTCCTCTTCCTTGCTCTGTCTTCCTGAAATAAAAAAGTGATGACTTGAAAGATTTTATAAAATTTTATTTCAAGAGAAAATGATAATATGAGCCACTGCTATTTGGACTTTATCTTCCATGATGTCTAGCTTAGCAGTAAAAAGGTGTGACTTCTGGATTCCCTCTATCTCTTTGAATACTGTTCTGCAATTTTCTCACCTTGTAAACTTGGGGAAGTTATTATATCCTCTTTTGTCTCTAGTTTTTTTCATCTGTAAAATGGAGATAATGTTCTGAATTTCACTTGAATTTATGTGGAATATGTTCAACCACTCAGGGACTGCCATTTTCTCCTTTGATCAAGCATTTGAGGGCATATCAACACCCATCCTGAGAGCACTATAAAAAAGCTAGATAAGGCAGTTGGGACTTCAAAGGTGAAGATCACAAATGAAAGGGAAGCCGCTGAGTTGAAGAAGACCTTCTGCAGAGCTTCTAACACTCAGGCATTTGTTGATTCTCAGCACAGGACACAGAAAACAAGAAGAAAGCACTTTGCTTGTGGGTGATAGAGGTAAATATTGGTGACTAGGGCTTCCAAGGCAGACTGATCATGAGAAAATAAATCACAGCTGAATGGGAAATTACAGGTAAATAATTATTCTGAAATCAATTTATCATTGAAGTCTTTGGAAATCTTCTAAGAAGTATACCTGAAAATAAATGAAAAATCAAGGAATGACTGTTCCAAAGATGAAACACCAGCTGTTTAGAAGTGACTAAATATCAAAGCAGAATTGTTAGAAGCCATATGATGTTTGGAAAACAGACATTATGGTGTAGGGCTGTTTATGGGCAGTTATTTGGAATTTTAACTGAGTCTTCTAAATGACTGCTAGGCTGGCTCAGAAAGACGGGACAGCGGGCAGGGACAGCGGGCATGCCCGGTGGGCATGCCCGGCGGCCAAGCCCGGGAAT